>SNQN01000038.1:6358-27650 GCA_008642245.1 Bassia scoparia | reverse complement strand
AACTACTTTTATGAATAATATGAACTACTGTTCTGAATTATATGAACTACTTTTATATTAATAAAGTGAATTGAAAATAAAAAATTCAAAAATTATTGAAAATGAAAGAAAAAAAAAGGAGAAATCCAAAAAATGGACCTTGTAATTGGTGGACTTCCCTAAATTGAAATGCAACAATGAATCATATCTAAATCATATCAAAATGCAACAACATAACACAACAACACAAGTACACAACGACGCAACAACAGCACACTACAACAACACAACGCAACAACACAAAGCAACAACCAAAAACGCAACAACAGTAGCAGCAACACAGTGCTGCTGCTGCTGATATGGCGGTGCCGCGGTGGCGCACTAGCAGAAACATGGCCGAGGAAAGACAAAGAAGGAGGAGGAGTGGGCGTCGGCACAACAACGGTGACAACTATTTGACAATAAGGAAGTGGGTACCTAACTTCATTCCTGACAGGCTCATTTTGGCTCACTTCCTCGATATGGGATCGAAAATTGTAAGTTCGGTCGGATTTTTAGAGAGGAAAGGGTTAGCTGTACAACCAATTCGACCTCTAAAAAAAAGAGCAGACCCCATTGAAGACGAGAGTGAGGTACAACAAGGCCATTTCTGTCCACCGCCCTTCTCACGAAGCCGTACGTGGACGTTACCGCTCATACAGCTCCCAGCCAGCAAGCAGTTAGCCTTCCTCTAAAAAGAATGGAAGTTTGGATGAATCYACATCAAATAGAGGAATTCGGGTTTTCACCACAGTACAACAACAGTAGCAGCATCGCAACAACAACAGTAACACTGCAACAGTCGCAACAGTCGAAGCGTGGTGGTGCACTGACTGGTCTGGCTGCGTTGGTGTTTGGGTTTGCGCGGCCCGGAAGTCGTGGCGATGGAGAGAGATAAGAGAGGAGGAGTGGGGTGTTGCGGATCTGGCGCAGGAGAAACCGCGCACTGGCTGCTAGGTAGGTAGGGTGGTCTTGGCGCGCGCCGGGGCATGGCAATGGGAGAGAGTAAAGGAGAAAGGGAGAGTGGCTGATTCGGCTCTGCAGGACAACGCAACAACCAACAGTAGCAACAACGCAGCAACTGCTCGTTGCTTGGTGGTGGTGCGCCGCGGGCTGGCCGATTGGAGAGAGAAAGAGAAGATATGGAAGTGGTTGTGGAAACAGCAAAGAGGAAGGAAGGAAAGCTGTTTGTTTTGTTGCTTTTTTGTTCTGAAATTCTTAAATGAAAATCAAGACTCAAGTTGTTAGAAGTATAAGGTAGTACTTTTGTACGGGCTCCGTTATTAAAATGAACGAACTCCGTTTTGGGCTGAAATTAGAAGAAGGCCACACCAAATTGTTATAATGTGGCCTGCCACATTCAAATGTTTGTCAAAAGAAAAAGATAAATGACAACATTGTTGTTGAGGATAGTAATCCTACACAACCACATGCAACCAGTTAGTTATGCAATTGCCAGCTCACTCTCTTCTCTAACTGATTCTGTTATGCTTCTGTTAGATATTTTCTCCATTGAGCTTAGCTTCTTGCTTACACTTGGTTGTACATTCTTTTACTGTTCTATTGAGTTTACTTAGTTCTGTTCATTGATCAAAGTTCCAATTTATGATCATCTTCATCAAATTCAAACAAAATCACAATCACATTTGTGATTTTGACAATTATAAATAACATGTATCATGTATTTATCAAAATGTCATTGGATCCCATGTTTGGAACATCCACTGGACGGACTAGTCAAGCCTCTTATTTTATCGTTATTAGGAAAATTACTGGCGTTACTGCAATTGTTAAGCTTCAATAATGTATTATGGTGATTATTTCTGTACACCAATAAACAATTTAATAATTATTAATCTATATGGCTTTTGTTCTGTACTTTGGTAATATGTTAGTATTTATAATCTGTTAGCTTAATAATCTATTGCATTGTTTAATAATCTGTACGATTGATTGTAAAATGATGGGATGATACTACTACTTCAATAGTGCGAGATCGTGATGAAGTGTATGTTGTTACAACTTACAAGTGTTACTTGGAAAATGAGTTTGAAAGTTGGAGGGGTAGTGAATAGGCTCCACCTAGCTGTCGGATTTAAATTCTCGGGCACGGACTGATGACCACGTCGAAGCAACCAACGATTCTCTGGGTCAGGATGATTCACCAGGGCTGATAATGAATCGCGGGGCGCCAGGGTGATTCGCCAAGCAGATGAAGGATTCACCAACACTTGAAACAAAGGAGATAATCTAACGATTATCCCCCCTCCGATGCTTAAGTCAGCAAATGTATAAAGAAGGTAAAATAGTAAAATAAGGTGAGGTAAGAGAATCTCCCTTTTTGATGAAAAGGTTGGTGAACAATTGATTAAGAGTGATTGATGTGAAATAAATGATGTAAGTTGGGAAGTGTGCAATCATTGGGCATATTTATATTACTCCCAATGATGGCTTACCCAATGAAAAGGTGACACTTGYCCCTAGGCCATAGGTCACTATTGTTGGGTCGGTTTTAAATTTACCAAATCAAGCCCACTTACATGTATTCTTAACTTTTCCAATTTTACGAAGAATTCAGTAAATACATAAGCAATTAATGATGTTCATTGCAATAGTTACTGAACACGTGGCAATTCATAATTTTGCCATATCACTTCACTTTTAGGTCTACGTGGCTTCTTACTTGGATGCCACATCAGTTGCCCCTCAAATCGAATCAGGTAGTATATTTGACTCGATTTGGGAATACCCTTAGCGGGAAAACCTTAACAGTTACCTCTTTTCAAATTCAAATAGTTGGAAGGAAAGTAAAAAAATAAATTTTCACCCCTATATAAGGTTTGAGGAGAGAATATTAATTTTTTACATTTTAGCTCTGACATCTCTATTCTTTCTCTCTCTATAACCCAGATTTTTACCATAGAAGTTTTTAAACTTTCCTTTCAAATGCGTCGAATCATTTTCAGGATCATCGAAACTTCTCAAGGCTGTCGAAACAACAGATTGTCGAAACACCTTTCGTTCGAGCTAGGGAAACAACTGAAACATTAGACTTGCGAACAACTATTTGACTTCCCATTGAATTTTCTTGCGTCATGCAGGGATATATGTTCCAAGGTCTAATTGATGGCAAGAACGAAGAAAACTTCCCGTCTTTCATCAGGCGAGAGCGTGACCATAAGCGTCTCAACATCTGAGCTAGTTCCTTTCAAAGAAGGGGATAAAACTCCTCTCCATGAACTGTCGGATCAATCTGGTTTCGATAGGGAGTCGGACGATCAAAAAGAGGAAAATATTATAACCAAAAAAGGGTCCCTCAAGGGCCCAAAGTGACTCACCTTCTCTTGGAGAGTCCGATGAAGACACTGATTCTTGTAGTGAGGATGAACCAGCTAAAACTCCCGTTGCACCCAAGAAGGAGGAGTTTTATGTGCCTAAGGTCCAGGAGGCTCCTGTTAACATGAGAGTTTCCTCATCAAACCATGAGAAATTGAGCATAATGGCAATGACTCTTCGAGATGAATTCGATATACCTCCTAAGCAAAAGTTTATAGTTCCCACAATGGGTGAGAGTGTGAGACACTTATCGTTGTTCCTTATGGGTACCATCCCTTATATGTTGAAGTAATGAATTCTGGGGTTCGACCTCCCCTTCTAATGGGTACCATCCCTTATTGGAGTGTGCCAACTGACTCCCAATTCATGGCTTCACTTTTTGAATTATTTGATCGTGTGTGATGTCCAAAATTAGGAAACATATGTCAATTTTTTCCTTCATATTCATCGTTTAACCAAGTCCTCTAAAGGAAAATGGGGTTTGTATAAAGTCGAACATAAACCCGACAAGATAACTGATAGGCGTGTCGCGCACCTAACAAAGATAATAATATACTGGCCTAAGTAATCCTCCTAACTATGTAGTAGGGTAAGTCAGGGTCAATCCCACAGAGAAGGTTCAATCGATTGTTGATCGCTATGAATTATAACTAGCTGAGTAAAAAAAATAAAGCCGATTAAGTAACTACGAACTAATAAAAATAAACTAATAAAGAAAAAGGTCTAGGATTAAGTATCACCACTAGCATGATTTATGTAAGACAAATTTCTACCCCAATTTAARCACTTGTTCAAAAGGAAAGGTAACCCTATAAAATACCATAAACCTCTCCCGAGTATCTATGGCTTCCCTAATTTGTATTCAAGCCTACTCTCGTGGAATCATACAAATTAGAGACATTGAACACAATACCCTAACTTACTAACAATCCGTTCTACTTACTCCCATGGAGAATTTTATGTTCTTAATTGAAATAATCAAATCCGTTAAAAATCAACTKCCGTTGTGATAGAGACAATGGAATAATAACAATACTAATTATCCCTAATCTAATATTGGCATAAACACAATCAATTAAGCAAGAATAATTGGTAATTGAATTAGAGAAAATAAATCAAACATCAATCACGACTAGGGTTTACCTTAAACCAAGATTATTAATCTGATCTACTCAAACAAAAAAAAACAAACAAAACTAAGTACCAAAATAATTAACAAAGAAACAGTAAACAAAAATAAATAAAATTAATAAAACTAATTCCATTCTTGAAAAGAAAGGAGTATGCGCACAAATACATAGAGCATGTGGACGAGGCTATTCGAATTTTGCCTCCCAGCAAGTGGCGTTTTCCCCCCTGTGCGTCCCCCCTTCCCATTTTTCATTTGCCTAACTCCTTTATATACTAATAATTTAGGAAGTTAATTAGGCTAAACATTACATGTAATAAAGTATAATGCTATCTTATTTAATTTTATTTATAAGCTAGGAAAAACTAAGGGATYCAAGGAAAACAAAGAGTTTTTGTAACATGAAAGAAAAGATCGCAACCAGGGTGTAGCATGGGATACTAGGCCGCAACCAGGATGCGGAGTGGGCTTCCTTGTACTTCAAAATACTTCAAAAATCAAGTCGCCGCAACCTAGTTGTGGTAAACTAGGTGATTTCCACAACCATATTGCGGAGGAACTTCATGAGCAACTCTTTTGAAGCTTTTCTCCAATATAAACACCTTGAAGTGTCCATTCTTTGATCAACATCCAACAATCTCTACATAACCGAGACGAGTAATATCGAAATATATAACAGATAGAGTTCAAAAGAATTAAATTTGGAGAAAAGTATGACAAATAACAATAAAATATGACATATCAAATGCGTATTTTATCAACTTATCAATAACAGTACGACAAACCTAACAAGTCAGATCCATAGAAGAATGAATTCTTCTTCTTCGAGATACCTAAATTTGATACATACATATGATGATGAAGAGAAACAATGTGGACATAGCATTCTGAATCGTCAAAACAACACTCTTGGTGTTTTAGGGGTTGTTGGCCTCGAGAAACTTCCTTCCATCATAGACGAGGAAAAGCACCAAATAGTGCAATTATGTGAAACTGACAGGGAGAAAATAATTCATCAAGCGCACTGGCGAACATCAGGCATAAGTAAAAAACCTCGCCCAGAGCGAATCCCAAGGATTTGGGTGCTTTTAAACCTTTGGTACCAAGACCCAGATTTTCTAATGGCATATCAATTGGTGGCTGTGAATGACAGAGATAGAGGTAGCTTACTTGAGAATGCTTGAATGTTGGTCGAGTCATATGGTGCTTACTTGTGTTTTTTATTTTTTGCAGTTCGAGCAAGGTAAAGATTAGCCAACCCAAAGAAGAACATGGATGGCATAGCATATTACGAAGAATCGAAGCAAAGTCGGATCATGACATCCGAAGATAAGAAGAAGGAAAACAAAGTAAGTCTTCACACCCTCCTTTWTTAGATAAAATGGTTAAGTGATTTTTATTTGTCAATAAGATTTGAATTCATACTTAATACAATTTTTCAAACCAAATAGGGGATCCTTCGCCCATCCATGATTCCACAGAAATARTTTTTCTTTAGTCGAATTTAGAGATGGGTATTTTGTTTTCACTATAAACCCTTTTAAATAACCAGGATTCGACAAAAATGCATGGCTTCTCAGCAAATAGGGAGATGTATATTATGCTAAGGAGCAAACTTTCCACGAAACATTTTTCAACAATCAAGACCTATTCATTTGGTCAAATCATGAATTCGAATTAAGGATTCGACCTTTTCTTTTGGTCGAATCATATTTCGGCGAATAGATCTCGGCGAATAGGGAGTTGGGTATTTTTCAAGGGTGCAAATTTTCATGGTTGTGAAATACAAAAATCATGATTCAGCCTATTTCTTTTTAGTCGAATTAATGGATTTGATCTTTTCATTTGACATCAAACATTTTTCAAGTTTAGTGATTCGACGAATAAAACTCGTCAAATGGGGAGTTATGTATTTTTCTACGGAACACATTTTCATTGATGTAAAATACACAACTCATGATTCGACACATTCATTTGGTCGAATTGACGGATTTGTTGGATTTATTTCAGTGAATCATTTTCTCATTTGTAAAATACACATCTCCCAATTTGACATATTTTAGCGGATCATTTTCTCATTGTTAGTAAAATACATATCTCTTAATTCTCCCTTTTTATTTGGACAAATTAGGGAGTTTTTTGGATTTAGTTCATCGAGATATGTAAATATATTTTTACTTAGTGAATTTTTGGATAACTTGTCTCTTTGAACACTTTCGCAGAACAGTCTTCGAAAGTGTCCTTGCAGAAGGCAGAAAGGTGAATGGTACCCCTAATTAGGGTACCAAAGAATCGAGAAAAAAGAAGGGTCCCAAAGACCCAAAAAGACTGATGATGATGCCCCATATTTGGTCCTAAAAAGACAAGAAAGGGATTGGGCTGTCGAAGACGAGCCAAAATCCAAGAGAGCAAAGATGAAAGAGAAACAAACTGACATGGTTGACGTCGAAACCGTCATCCACGAGGTGGAGACGCTGGACCCTTACAACTCTCAGGACTCGCAAGTCAAGGCTATCTCGGCCGCCGAAATGCTGAGGATCTCAGAGAATCAAGGAGATCCAGAGATGAAAAGAGGAAAAGAAAATAAGGGGCATTCGTCTGCGCCTGTAGGAGCTATGGAGAACATTGGAAGCAGTTCTCCAGTTCAACTAACTTCTGAAGTATTTGCTGGCACTGGTCGTCAAGAGGGGAAACAACCCATGGAGTAGTAGCTAACAGAGGACCAGCTGGAAGAGGTGATTAATGAACAAGAGGATGTAGAACGAATGCAAGAGATTGAGGAATACAAATCCCTTCATCGCATTGCTTTGGAGAATGCTTTCTTCGCTGAGAGCCTCGCAAAAATGGATCTCCAAGCCTTTGTAGACAACCCCTTCGCAAATTTGCCCTTGTTGATCCAAAACACAGAGAGGGATACTCGACCCATCCTCCGAGGGTACATGCCAGACCTTAACTTGACCAAGGCCTTTGAAAGATTCTTCCGTAAAAGGAATGCGACATTGGAGGCTGAGTTAGAGGAGGACGAAAAGATGAATGATGACTATTTAGCTGAAGAAGGCGAGTCATCACTAGGGAGCTAAAAAGATTTGGCTGGAAGGAGCAGAGAAGTATGATTAATGAAGTGAAACATCTCATTCCCAAGCCCTATAGGGACACACTCCAAGGCTGTGATAAGGGACTCGTCGAGCCATGCTTTGATCTGTTCATCGAGGTAGATCCTTCTTTCTTAATTTCTTTTTGATACTTGTAAGTTTTTTTCTTAAATTGCAGATATGAACTATTTTTTTTAAGGGGCTAGCGAGACTTGACATATTCGTCAAAAAGGCTAAAGCGGATTGAAGGGAAGCCAAAAGAGGTTTCGCTACTAGGACTACTACTGAGGAATACARCAAGCAARAAMAGAGCTGATAGTTGRCGAAAGGRAATATGCACAGGATATGATGGCCACTAGGCTCCATTCTCTTGATCACTRTTATCCCTAGGCCTTGGCGGAAATTCTTAATGTGAAGAAAAAGCGCGATGCAATGTAGTCAGCAAAGGAACTTTTGGACAATGAAATGGAGTCCAAAGTTGAAGAGGAGATCAAGAAAAGATTGGATGGTGCTTAGAAGGCGAGGATCAACAAACATTTTCCAAATTTCAAAGCTAAGATGAAAGGTGATATGGYCGTTCTGGAAACTAGGGCGTCGAATACTGAGACTCTTGGTCGCGCAGCTCAAGAAAAAAGTTGTAGATCTCCAGACGACCAACAGAAAGGCTAGAGGACAAGGCTTCACTGACATACAAAACATGWTTTGTCGTGCTTAGGCATATCTCCCTAAGTAGATGAACCTCATGTGCCAAGAAGAGCGTATTGATAGACAAATTGAAGAGTCATTTGTTGAGGCTCAAAGAAAGGTAGGACAAGTTGTTGAAGACCTTATGCCTCCCGATTACCAATGAAATGTGCTTTCTCCTGATTCGTCTAACTCTTCTTCTGAAGACGACGTGGTCGAGAAGTTCTCGTCTATTGGGAATTGATCCCTCTTGCTACTGCTGCCACCATTTATATTTGAATCAATTTGGTCTGTAACTTGCATAATTTTTCTATCTTTTTTGAGTGTGTTTGTCAAATATTTGCATATTAATTTAAGTGATGTTTTCGTCGAGACATACGGCCGACGAGTCACTTTATTGCTGAATTTATCTACATTGGTATACTTTGAACCTATCTTTGAAATAACAGGGACTGATTTAATGGCACTAATAATGATCTGCAGCTTCAAAAATTTCAAAAAAAATCGATAGACTTTTCGACAAGTTCTTGATTAGCTAAACATGATCCCTCTAGGTGCCCCAGTTTTTGGGAGTGGTGGATCATAGCTAAGTAATAAGCTTGATTTTTCTTAAGTTAGAAAAATGATTCACTAAGTGCAATTTAATGAATGAATTGTAACTCTATAATTGTATGTTGAGTTTTCGATGGAAATGAAATGCATCGAGTCAAATGATTCATTGGTTTTACTTCAAAGAATTAGAAGTAAACTTTTTTTTAAATATAATAGAACTACATAATTATTGGATTTGATTTTCATTGAATCAGATGATTCATTATGTTTACTTCAATGAACCAGAAGCAATCTTAGAGTTTTTGAAAATTACACATCTCCCTACTTGATGAAATTTAGTATCTTCGAGTTAGGTGATTCGTCGTTTTTATTATAACAAATCATAAACAAACTTAACATTTGGAAATTACACATCTCCATGTTCGATAAAACTTAGTGTCATCGAATCAGGTGTGTAGCAAGACTTCAATTTAGTCGAATCATATAGTTGGGAAAATATCTAAGTTTATTTGAACTAAAGTGTTGATTTCCCTTAAACTTAGAGATTTTGTCTTTTGCTCGAATGATCGAAGTTCTATCGTACGCTTTTATGCTCTGGACAAGGTTTAGCGTTGCCCTATTGGATAAGTTTTAGTTGTCGCTTTTTAGAGGAAAGACTTATGTTTCCCTACTTAGAGGGTATTTCGATTGCTTTTTAGAGGAAAGACTTACGTGCCCTACTTAGGGGGTCTTTCGATTGCTTCTTAGAGGAAAGACTTACGTGCCCTACTTAAAGGGTCTTTCAATTACTGTTTGGAGGAAATACTTACGTGCCTTCTTAGAGGGTCGATCTTTCAATTGATAATAGAGGAAAGACTTATGAGCCCTACTTAAAGGGTATTTCGATTGCTTTTTAGAGGAAAGACTTATGTGCCCTACTTGCAGGGACATTTTTTAAATCATGAACAAAATTGTAGGGAAGCATAAAACTTCTTTCATTAATCATCCACTAGTAAAGTTACATAACTAATCACTTATATGTTAAATTTCTTGAGATTATCTGTGTTCCAATTCCTTGGCACAGACTTGCCATCTAACGTTTTAAGCTTAAATGTGCTATCTCTCAATGCTTTGATCACCTTGTATGGCCCTTCCCAATTAGGAYTTAGCTTACCATAATCTTTTTATCTCCCAACTTACTCCATTTTGCGAAGCACTAAATCCCCCATAGATAGAGTTCTTTTTCTAACCCTTTTGTACTCACGAAACATTTGCAATTTGTACAAATTGTTGACTAAGTAGGGCAATGCCCCTTGACTCGGGGACCAAGTCCTAGTTATGGTGCATGGCTAACTAGTTGGCTACCTCATCATATAACATTACTCGTAGAGTGGGCTCATAAAGCTCAATTGGGAGCACCGCTTCTACCCCATACACCAACATGAAAGGTGTTTCCCAAGGTAGAACCCTTAATGGTGGCGCGAGTTGACCAAAGGAAATTGTATAATTCTTCTGTCCAAAGGCCCTTGACATAATCTAATTTTCTCTTGATTCCAGAAGTGATCGTTTTGTTAAATTCTCTAACTTGCCCATTGGCTTGAGGGTGGACAACTGAAGCAAAGTGACATGCTATTCCCTGATCTTCTAACCAAGTTATAATGGTTGAAATCTCGAACTGAGGCCTATTATAAAAAACGATGGACCGAGGCACGCTACAACGAGTAATGATATTCTTCAAAATGAATCCTCAGACATCAGATGACTTGATTCTCCTCATCAATTCAGCTTCCACCCACTTGGTGTAGTAACCAATAGCTATAAGAACATACTTTCGTTGGCCAGAGGCTTAYGGGAATGGGTCCAAGATGTCCATGCCCCACTTGGCAAATGGAAGAGGAGAAAACACTGGACACAAAACATTTGGGGGATTTTGGGGTATATTGGCATGGACTTGACACTTCACACATTTTTTCACCATATCATGTGCATCTTTACAAATCGTTGGCGAAAAATAGTCGATCCTAAAAGACTTCTCAACTAATGCCCTTGCCACTATATGGGAGCCACAATTCCCTTCGTGTATATCTTCGAGAATCTCAACTCCCTTCTCTAGGGTCACACATTTCAGCAAAGGGTGACTAAACAATTTCTTGTACAACCGGCCGTTCGAAAAAACGAACCATGTGTCTCTTGTTTTGACCTATTAAGCCCTTTGTGAATCTTGTGGTAAGATGTGATGCACCTTGTAATCAACGATCTCGTTCATCCAACTATTAATTCGATCAATGAAATTCGACTATTCCAAGTCATCAATGCTTTTTTGAGTGCTTAACTTCATAAAACACGGTTCGCGGGGTGTTTCCCGATGTAGAATTGCCAACTTGGAAAGTGTATCAACTTGGTTGTTTTCTGAACGAGGAACCTAGAGAACCAAGATGATCTGATCTCCAAGTCCTTAATCTAGATCATAACCATCTCAAGATACTTAGCCATATTTGAATCTCCGACCTCATATTCGCCATTCACTTCACTAACAATTAGTTGAGAATCTGACATAGCTTCGATTCGCCATGCCCTTGTTGCCTTACACATTTTGATACTGGCGATATTCAGCCTCATTGTTAGTTTCTTAAAAATTAAACTTCATTGCATACATATAAATGTCTCCCTCAGGAGATTGAAACTGAATTCCTACCCCACACCCGTCTTGTGTGGCGGATCCATCAACAAACAACTTCCAAACACTTTGCGTCCCTTCTTGCTACGGTGGCCTTGTTAATTCAACAATGGAATCAGCCAAAGCTTGCCCCTTTATTACCCTTCTTGGCTCGTAAACAATGTCAAAACCATTCAACCAAATTTCCCACTTAAGCATTCTCCTATATGCTTCCCAACGTGTGAGCGAATCCTTGATCAGCTAGTCCGTATACACCACAATCCGATGTGCGACAAAGTATGAACGCTACTTTAGTCTTGCTTTCAAGAGGGCAAGACAAAACTTCTCAGGTGTCGTATACCTGATCTCTGCACTTTGCAATACACTWCAGGTAAAAGTCAAAATAGCGACCGCCGTTAGCGACCGCCTTTCTCATAAAAGCGGTCACTATTTAGTCTTAGAGACCGCCGGAGACCAATTTTTCGGTGGTCGCTAAACCTTGGTCGCAATTTTGGAAATAGCGACTGAAATATGATGTGGTTGCTATTTTGCGACTACTTAGCGATGAGCGGTTAGTCGCAATTTAGCGACCACCTTGTTCATTTAGCGACTAACAGGTTAGTCGCGATTTAGGGACCACCTTGTTCATTTAGCGACTAACAGGGTAGTCGCAATTTAGCGACTACTTTTTACTTTAGCGACTAATAAGTTAGTTGCAATTTAGCGACTACTGTTTTTTGGAGACTATTATAGTTGTCGCTATATAGCGACTAACTTTTTGGTAGCGACTAACATGGTGGTCGTTATTTTGCGACTAACTTTTTCAGTGATAGTGACTAGCTTGGCGGTCGCTATTTTGCGACTAACATATCGATTATGAGACTAATTTAGTATTGTGGTCGCTATTCTTAGCGACTGAGATGTTATAAAATGGAGACTATTAAAAACCTATTGAGACTAGCTTTCAAATATACGATTCACAATATAATATTAAAACCTGCTGATCGATTAATATAAACGAGAAAATGAATTGTTTCTCATAATTCATACAAATGAGCTCACACAGTATACTCATTGTATAATAATGGTAATGAACTAAGTTGAAAGTACTACATCTACCATATGAGCTCTCTAGCTAATCAACTTAGTAGCTTCTCGTTTACAATATGACTCTATCTCATATACAAAACAAAAAGATCTTCAACCCATACATTGAACATATACATCCAAAGATTTTACCAAAAACAACCCATGAGTTTTTTTTAAGTTTGTTAGCACAAAAATTTATACAATTCCTTTGTACGTTCTTGAACCATCAATTATGGGCACCACCACCATTCGTTGGATTAGGATTGAAACTTCTTCCTCAATATTATTTGAACCAACTCATTCGCAACATTCTTCACCTTTGTCATATTAGCTACAAGCTCTTCTTTCTCTTCTTCCATCATCTTTCTCTTTCTCGTTCTCATGTTTAGCTGTATAAATTGCTTTCTCCCTATTTTCTGTTTTCTTCTACATTTCTTACATTCTTCAATTGTGAGCTAAGTTGGGAGACGACGGAAGCATCATGAGCTTGATTTCTTGCATGTGACGAAAGTACCGGACTTGTAAAACATTGATGATGCGCTACCTAACCCATAAACTTTACCTTTCTTGCGACCACCTACAACTTCCAAAAAGACTTCATCTGGTGCTTTTGTGACTCCTTCGTCAGTGTACTCGGCTAGTTTCCTCTTGTATTCATCCTACACAAAGTACCTCATTCATTTAAATAACATATAAAATTATATAGAACAAAAAACATACACGTTAGTTGAGTTTTAGGCCATTTTTGGCGTTTTTGTTCCTAACATCTCACAAATCTACCTATTTTGAGTTTTAACACATCATTCATGTCTTACTACATTCATATAAGTTTTCTAGAACTTCTTTGAATTCATTTATGCACAACAAAGTCATTTTGGGACCAAGTCTATTAAATTAGGCCATTTTTGGCATTTTTGTTCCTAACATCTCACAAATCTACCTATTTCTTGTTTTCACACATCATTCATGTCTTACTACATTCATTTAAGCTTTTTTCAACTTGTTTGAATTCATTTATTCACAACAAAGTCATTTTGACACCAAGTATATTCAATTAGGCTATTTTAGGCCATTTTCGTTATTTTTTTCCTAACATCTCACAAATCTACCTATTTCGTGTTTTCACATATCATTCATGTCTTATTACATTCATTTAAGCTTTCTAGAAGTTGTATGAATTCATTTATGCACAACAAAGTCATTTTGTGACCAAGTCTATTGAATTAGGGTATTTTTGACATTTTTGTTCCTAACATCTCACAAATCTATCTATTTCGTGTTTTCACACATCATTCATGTCTTACTAAATTCATTTAATCTTTGTAGAACTTGTTTGAATTAATTTATGCACAATAACAAAAAGGATTTCCCAACGCTTTGTATGAAAACCCCTTCGCAAAATTTGCCTTGTTACAACACAGAGGGATATCTGACCCTCCTCCGAGGGTACATCAGATTAACTTGACCAGGCCTTTGAAGATTCTCCGTAAGGATGCGACCATTGGAGAGTTAGAGGAGGACAAAAGAGAATGAATTATATTAGTGAAGAAGGCGAGTCATCACTAGGACTAAAAAGATTTGGCTGGAAGGAGCAGAGAAGTATGATTAATGAAGTGAAACATCTCTTCCCAACCCTATTAGACACACTCCAAGGCTTGATAAGGGACTCTCGACCATTCTTTGATCTGTTCATCGAGTAGATCTTCTTTCTTAATTTCTTTTTTAACTGTAATTTTTTTCTTAATTGCAGATATGAACAATATTTTTTTAAGGGCTAGCGAGACTGACATATTCGTCAAAAAGGCTAAAGCGGATTGAAGGGAAGCCAAGATTTCGCTACTAGGACTACTACTGAGGATACACAAGCAACAATAGAGCTGATAGTTGCCGAAAGGCAAAACACAGGATATGATGCACTACGTCCATTCTCTTGATCACTCTCTTCCCTAGCCTTGCGAAATTCTTAATGGTGAAAAAGCGCGATGCAATGTAGTCAGCAAAGGAACTTTTGGACATGAAATGGAGTCCAAAATTAAGAGAGATCAAGAAAAGATTGGATGGTGCTTAGAAGGCGAGGATCAACAAACATTCCAAATTCAAACTAAGATGAAAGGTGATAGGGCGTTCTGGAAACTAGTCTGAATACTGAGACTCTTGGTCGCGCAGCTCCAGAAAAAAGTTTAGATCTCCAGACGACCAACAGAAAGCTAGAGGACAAGGCTTCACTTGACTTATCACAAAACATGATTTGCTGCTTAGGCATATCTCCCTAAGTAGATGAACCTCATGTGCCAAGAAGAGCGTATCTGATAGACAATTGAAGAGTCATTTGTTGAGCTCAAGAAAGTAGGACAAGTTGTTGAAGACCTTATGCTCCCCATTACCAATGAAATTGCTTTCTCCTGTTCGTCTAACTCTTCTTCTGAGACGACTGTGGTCGAGAATTCTCGTCTATGGATTGATCCCTCTTGCTACTGCTGCCACCATTATATATTGAATCAATTTGGTCTGTAACTTGCATAATTTTCTATCTTTTTTGAGTTTTCACAAATATTTGCTATTAATTTAATTATGTTTTCGTCGAGACATACGGCCGACGAGTCACTTTATTCTGAATTTATCTACATTGGTATACTTTGACCTATCTTTAAATAACAGGGACTGAGTAATGCGATAATAATGATCTGCCCTTCAAAAAATTCAAAAAAATCGATAGACTTTTCGACAAGTTCTTGATTGCAAACATGATCCCTCTAGGTGCCCCAGTTTTTGGATGGTGATCATACTAAGTAATAAGCTTGATTTTTCTTAAGTTGAAAAATGATCACACTAAGTGCAATTAAATGATATTGTAACTCTATAATTGTATGTGAGTTTTTCGATGGAAATGAAATGCATCGAGTCAAATGATTCATTGTTTACTTAAAGAATTATAAATTAAACTTTTTAAATATAATAGAACTACATAATTATTGGATATTTTCATTGAATCAGATGATTCATTATGTTACTTCAATGAACCAGACAATATTAAAGTTTTTGAAAATTACACATCTCCCTACTTATGAAATTTAGTATCTTCGATTAGGTGATTCGTCTTTTTATATAACAAATCATAAACAACTTAACATTTGGAAATAACACATCTCCATGTTCGATAAAACTAATGTCATCGAATCAGTTAGCAAGACTTCAATTTAGCAATCAATATAGTTGGGATAATCACAGTTATTTGAACTAAAGTGGTGATTTCCCTTAAACTTAGAGATTTGTCTTTTGCTCATGATCGAAGTTCTATCGTACGCTTTTATGCTCTGGACAAGGTTTAGCGTTGCCCTATTGGATAATTTAGTTGTCCGTTTAGAGAAAGATGTTTCCCTACTTAGATTATTCTGATGCTTTTTAGAGACTTACGTGCCACTACTATGGGCTTTCGATTGCTTCTTAAGGAAAGACTTACGTGCCCTATTAAAGGTCTTCAATTACTGTTGGAGAACTACGTGCCTTCTTAGAGGGTCGATCTTTCAATTGATAATAGAGGAAACTTATGAGCCCTACTTAAAGGTATTCGATTGCTTTTTAGAGGAAAGACTTATGGGCCCTACTGCGGGACATTTTAATCATGAACAAAATTGTAGAAGCATAAAACTTCTTTCATTTTAATCCACTAGTAATAGTACATAACTAATCACTTATATGTTAAATTTCTTGAGATTATCTTTCAATCCTTGGCACAGACTTGCCATCTAACGTTTTAAGCTTAAATGTGCTATCTCTCAATGCTTTGATCACCTGTATCCCGCTTCCCAATTAGGAATTCATACCAAATCTTTTATCTCCCAACTTACTCCATTTTGCGACACTAAATCCCCATAGATAGAGTTCTTGTCTAACCCTTTTGTACTCACGAAACATTTGCAATTTGTAGCAAATTTTGACTAAGTAGGGCAATCCCCTGACTCGGGACCAAGTCCAGTATGGTGCATGCTACACTATTGGTTACCTCATCATTACAACATTACTCGTAGAGTGGGCATAAAGCTCAATTGGAGCACCGCTCTACCCCATACACCAACATGAAAGGTGTTTCCCAAGGTAGACCCTTAATGGTGCGCGAGTTGACAAAAAATGTATAATTCTTCTGTCCAAATGCCCTACATAATAATTTCTCTTGATCCAGCATGATCTTTTTGTTAAATTCTCTAACTTGCCCATTGGCTTGAGGGTGGACAACTGAAGCAAGTGACATGCTATTCCCTGATCTCTACAATTACTATGTTAAATTCGAACTGAGCTATTATAAAAAACATGGACCGAGCACCTACAACGAGTAATTATCTTCAAAATGAATCCTCAGACACAGATGACTATTCTCCTCATCAATTCAGCTTCCACCACTTGTGTAGTAACCAATAGCTATAAGAAATCTTTCGTTGCCAGGCTTAAGGAATGGTCCAAGATGTCCAATCGCCCACTTGGCAAATGGAAGAGGAGAAAACACTGACACAAAACATTGGGGGATTTGGATAGTTGGCATGGACTTACACTTCACACATTTTTTCACCATATCATGTGCATCTTTACAAATCGTTGGGAAAAATACTTGATTCTAAAAGACTTCTCAACTAATGCCCTTGCCACTATATGACCACAATTCCCTTCGTTATATCTTCGAGAATCTCAACTCCTTCTCTAGGGTCACACATTTCAGCAAAGGGGACTAAACAATTTCTTGTACAACGGCCGTTCAAAAAACAACATGTCTCTGTTTTGACTATAAAAACATAAAAAAATTAAAAAACATACATATAACGATAAATTAACCAGAAGCATTATTAAGCCTGAATCTTGTGTAATGTTCATCCTGTAGAATCAAACATCCTCTCATCAACTATAATTCTCAATGGAAATTCGACTATTCCAAGTCATCAATGCTTTTCTTTGAGTGCTTTAACTTCATAAAACACGGTTCGCGGGTGTTTCCCGATGTAAAATTGCCAACTTGGGAAAGTGTGATCAACTTGTGTTTTTCTGACCGAGAACCTAGAAACCAAGATATCTGATCTCCAATTCCTGTAAATCTAGATCATAACCATCTCTAAGACTTTAGCCATTATTGAATCCCGACTCATATTCGCCATTCCACGTCACTAACAATTATTGAAGAATCTGGAACATACTCGTTATCCCAATTCCTTTGCCTCTACACATTTGATACTTGCGAATTCAGCCTCATGTTGTTTCTTAAAAATTAAACTCATTGTCATACATTATAAATGTCTCCCTCAGATGAAACTGAATTCCTACCCCAACCCTCTTGCTTGCTGCATCCAACAAACAACTTCCAAACACTTTGCTCCCTTCTTGCTCGGTGCCTTGTTAATCAACAATTGAATCATCCAAAGCTTGCCCTTATTCCCTTCTGCTTTTAAATCAATGTCAAAACTATCAACCAAATTTCCACTAAGCATTCTCCGTATGTTCCCACTGGACTTAACATCATCAGCTATCTATACACGCACAACCGATGTCGACAAGTATGAACGCACTTTAGTCTTGCTTTCATGACAGGGCAAGACAAAAACTTCCAGGGTGTTCGTATTACCTGATCTCTGCACTTGCAATACATCAGGTAAAACAAAATAGCGACCGCTTACGACCGCCTTCCTTAAAACGGTCCATTATGTCTTAAGACGCCGGATCCAATTTTCGTAGTTCCTAAACCATTTCGCAATTTTGGAATACGACTGAAATTATGATGTGGTGCTATTTTGCACTACTTAGCATGAGCGGTTATTCGCAAATTTAACCACCTGTTCATTTAGCACTAACAGGTTAGTCCGATTTAGGGACCACCTGTTCATTTAGCGACTAACAGGGTAGTCGCAATTTTAGCGACTACTTTTACTTTATCACTAAAAGTTTGTTGCAATTTAGCGACTACTGTTTATTTGGGCATTATAGTTTCGCTATTATACGACATATTTTTTCTAGGTACGACTAACATGTGGTCTTATCTTTTCGCACTAACTTTTTTCAGGTATATGACTGCTTGGACAGGTCGCTATTTCTGCACTAACATATCGATTATGACTAATTTAGATTGTGCGCATTCTTAGCACTGAGTTATAAAATGAGGATTATTAAAAACCCATTGAACTACTTTCAAATAACATTCACATATAATATTAAAACCTGCTGATCGTTATATAAACTGAGAAATATGAATGTGTTCTCATAATTCATACAAATGACTACACATATTACTCATTTATATATAAGGTAATGAACTAAGTTGAAATACTACATACCATATAGAGCTCTCTACTAATTCAACTATAGCTTCTGTTACAATATGACTCTATCCATAACAAAACAAAAGATCTTCAACCCATAACATTGAAAATAACATCCAAAGATTTATACCAAAAACAACCCATGAGTTTTTCTTTAGTTGTTAGCACAAAAATTTATATCAATTCCTTGTACGTTTCTTGAAACCATCATTATTGAGGCACCACCACCATTCGTGGATTATGATTGAAACTTTTCCTGCAATATATTTGGAACACACTCATTCGCAACATTCTTCACCTTTGTCAATTAGCTACAGCTCTTCATTTCTCTCTCTTCCATCATCTTTTTCTCAGTTTCGTGCGTGTCGAATACATGTCTTACCCGCCGTATTAATTCTGTATTCATTGTCTTTCTCTTTTACATTTACTTCTTCAATTGTAGCTAAGTTGGCGAGACGACGGAGCATCATGAGCTTGATTTCTTTGCTGTGACGAGTTCAGAGTACACGACTTGTAAAACATGATGATGCCTACCTAACCCATAAACTTACCTTTCCTGCGACTAGCCTCTCAACTTCCAAAAAGACTTCATCTTGCTTTTTTGTACTCCTTCGTCAGTTTACTCGGCTAGTTTCCTCTTTTGTATTATCCTACACAAATACCCATCATTAAATAACATATAAACTTATATAGAACAAAAAACATACACACGTTATTGATTAGGCATTTTGCGTTTTTGTTCCTAACATCTCACAATTCTACCATTTTTAGATTTAACACAAATTCATGTCTTACTACATCATATAAGTTTTCTAGAACTTCTTTGAATTCATTCTATGCCACAACAAAGTCTATTTGGACCAAGGTCTATTAAATTAGGCCGATTTTCATTTTTGTTCCTAACATCTCACAAATCTACCTTTTCTTGTTTTTCACACATCATTCATGTCTTATAATTACATTTAACTTTTTTCACATTGTATGAATTCATTTTCACAACAAAGTCATTTGACACCCAGTTATATTCCAATTTAGCTATTTAGGCCATTTTCTATTTTTTTTTCCTACATCTCACAACTCTACCATATTTCGTGTTTTCACATATCATTCATGTCTTATACATTCATTTAAGCCTTCTGAAAGTTGTATGATCATTATGACAACAAAGTCATTTTGTGACCAGTCTAATTGAATTATGTTTTTTTGACATTTTTTCGCTAACAATCTCACAAATCTTCTTATTTGGTTTCACACACATCATTCAATTGTGCTACTAAATTCAATTTTAATCTTTGTAGACTTGTATTGAATTAAATTATGCACAATAAAGTCATTTTGGACCAATGTCTATTGAATTAGCCATTTTTGTTCCTAACATCTCAAAAAACTATCTATTTCGTGTTTTACCCACATCATTCATGTCTTAATACATTTCATTAAGCTTCTAGATCTTGTTAATTCATCTTTATGCAAACACAAAGTCATTTTGGACCAAGTCTATGAATGAGGCCACGCTTTAACATTTTGTTCATACATCTCACAAAATCTACCTATTTCGTGTTTTCACAACATCATTCATGTCTACTAAAATTCATTTTAAGCTTTCTAGAACTTTTTGAATATTATTTTTGCACAAAAAAGTTATTGGGACCAGTCTATTGAATTAGGCCATTTTTGGCCATTTTTGTGCAATTTTGTTCTTAACGATCTCACAAACTCTACCTATTCTTTTTTCACACATCATTCATGCTTACTCATTCATTTAAAGCTTCTAAACTGTTTGATAATTTATCACAATAATCATTTTGGACCCAAGTTTAATGAATATACCATTTTTGGCCCATTTTTTGCATTGTTCCTAAATATCTCACAAATCACCTATTTCTTGTTTTCACACATCATTCATGGCACTACATTCATTTTACTTTTTTCAACTGTTGAATTCATTTTTATCACAACAAAGTTCTTTTACACCATCTATGATAGCATTTTAGGCCATTTTGCATTTTTGTTCCATAACATCTCACAAATCTATCTATTCGTTCTTCACACATCATTCATTCTAAGTCAGCGTGTGAGTGTGAGAATTCTAATCTGTTTTAATTATTTATGCACCACAAAACATTTACCAATCTATGAATGACCATCTTTAACATTTGTTCCTAAAATCTCCCAAATTACCTATTCGGTTTCACACATCTTCATTCTTACTACATTCATTTAAGCTTTCTAAACTTTTTAATTAATTTTTGCACAAAAGCCATTTGGACCAAGTCTATAATGCCATTTCTTGGCCATTTTCCATTTTTTCTTAACATTCACAAATCTACCCATTTCTTGTTTTCACACACATTCAGTAGCTTACTACATTCATTTAACCTTTCTAGAACTTTTTGAATAAATTTATGCACAATAAAGTCATTTTGAACCAAGTTTATTGAATTAGGCACTTTTGCATTTG
>SNQN01000037.1:227185-271994 GCA_008642245.1 Bassia scoparia | reverse complement strand
TGTTCATTTTTCTAAGTAGTTGTAACATAATCATTCATATTTTCATGGAGTGGAAGCATAAAGTTTTAAATTAAAGTTTGAGTTATATTTTACTTCCTGCTGTTTAGGATGAGATTCATGAAAGGGATAAATACTCAGATTTTATGCTTGCGATTCTCAGGTACTTGCTCTTCTTTTTAAATCAGCAATTTCATTTTCTATTCTATGTCACGTAGAAGTTATTCAATATATGTTAATCCATTTGCCTATGTTTCCCTTGCATGCAGAGACTTGCTTCCAGCCTATCCACATCTGCGTCTGGTATTTGATTGTCAAATGTTATTTATTCTATATGGATTCAATTCCCTTTACTTTAAATCTCATTATCTGGAACTTTCAGGTGCTAATGAGTGCTACACTTGATGCTGAAAGATTTTCTCAATATTTTGGAGGCTCTCCTATCATCCGTGTGCCTGGCTTTACTCATCCTGTATGACTTTTTTTTAATTGATATTGACATTCGTTTGTTTTGTTAAATGAAATTCCTCACGCACTCTGTTTTGCTATGCTAATATTGTTGTTTTAGGTCCAAGCTTTCTACCTGGAGGAAATTCTGTCCATATTAAAATCTCCCAACAAGAATCATCTTAATGTCAATGAGTGCAGCTTGAGTGCAGATTCTTGTGTAGCGCTAGATGAGGCAATTGAGATGGCTATATCAGATGATAAATTTGATCCACTCCTGGAACTAATGTCTTCAAAAGGAACGTCCAAAGTTCTCAACTACCAGCATTCRAAAACTAAAGTGACCCCCTTAATGGTTTTTGCGGGTAAGGGGAGAGTAGGTGATATGTTTACACTACTTTCTTTAGGTGCAGACTGCAAATTGCAGGCCCATGATGGAAGCACTGCATTAGACTGGGCCAAGCGTGAAGATCAAACTGAAGCTGAAGGAATTATAATGAAACACTTGGCAAATAATGCTTCAAGTACGAAAGAAGAAAAGAGGTTGGTTGATGAATATATGGCAACGAGCAATTATAATTTTGTTGATGTAAAGCTTGTAGTGAAGTTGTTGAAGAAAATATGTATGAAGTCAAACGATGGAGGAGCTATCCTTGTTTTTCTTCCAGGATGGGATGATATAAGCAAAACCCAGARCACATTATTAGGTGATCTGTTTTTTAAAGATCCCTCAAAGTTTTTAATTCTATCCCTTCATTCTATGGTCCCAGCAGCTGAGCAAAAAAAAGCCTTTTGTCGGCCACCTCCAGGTTGCCGGAAAATTATTATCTCTACTAACATAGCCGAGTCTTCCATTACCATTGATGATGTCGTTTATGTTATCGATAGTGGTCGGATGAAAGAGAAAAGTTATGATCCTTACAATAAAGTATCAACTCTTCAAACTTCTTGGATTTCAAAGGCAAGTGCAAAACAACGAGAGGGACGTGCAGGTCGCTGCCAGCCTGGAGTCTGTTACCACATCTTCACAAAATTACGGGCTGTGTCACTGCCAGAGTTCCAGGTGCCTGAAATGCAGAGAATAACAATTGAGGAGTTATGCTTGCAGGTATCTCTCTCTTCTAACAATTTCTCTGTTACATTAAGGAAATGCATCTGCTTTTTAAGGATGTGTGTTATATTTTGGGAGTGTATACATTTCTTTATTTACTTAATTAGGAGGGTGGATGGTGGGTGATGCTTTTCCTTTTTGTTTCCTTGTATGCTGGATATACGTCTCTTTTCTTTCATCATCGAATATTATGGATATACTGGTGGGTGATTAAGATTAGATATTAGATTTTAATACTTATGTTATGCTCTCCCCCATTAAAATTTGACACAATTTTCAATTTGATGAGAGATATAGAGTGAAGGAAAAAAGGAGACCCATGTGTTAGGAGAGAGGTAATCTATTGCCTAAAAAGGAAATGGTGTAAGTAATTTGGAACTTCCAATGATAGGAAATGGTGCAAGTGAAAAAAAAGGTAAACTTGAGGGAGTATCTGATAATGTAAATGGAAATTAGGGAAGAACAAAGGAAAAATTGAAATAAAGATAACAGAATTAATGATTTATGGAATGATGCAAATCAGAGGTTTTAGAATTTTTAAAACCAACGTTATTGTCGAGATGCATATGTTACTCTACGAGATAGAATAAAAATTGAAGTTATTCGTACGAAAGTTGGTGTGCGGATATTGCAAGCAAGTTAAGGGAAATCCGCTTGTGTTAGTTTGAGCATGTGAGATGGAGACCCCAAGGGGCACCCGTTCGAAGAGTGGGATCAAGATGATTCTAGACGAGGTAGAGGGGGACCGCAAATGACTTGGTGGGAAGGAGCTAGAAAAGATTTGAAGTTGATGAATTCACAAGAGAATGAGGCTCTCAGTCGTAGGGGTGGACGAAAATCTGTGTGGATGACTTTCAAAATAATCACTTTTGGTTCATGTTAGCCGACTCCACTTATGGGACTAAGGCTCTGATTGATTGAACGTTTTTGTTGCTTCTTTTCAAGCAAAACTTGTCTTATAATAATCAACATGGTTTATGGGCTAGGACATTGTYAACTTTTTCAAGTGGCAGAATGTCTTCTTTACCAAATAAAGCGTTTGCAAGTTTCTGCCTTTTGATGCTTATATTCCTTTTGTGCTCTTTGTAACAGGTCAAAATGTTTCATCCGAATTGCAAAGTAGAGGAGTTTTTGAACAAAACACTAGATCCTCCAGTAACTGAGACTATTAATAATGCCATCACTGTTCTCCAAGAAATTGGTGCCTTGTCACTTGATGAGCGATTGACGGATTTAGGGGAGATACTGGGCTCATTACCTGTGCACCCATTAACCAGCAAGATGCTATTCTTTGCTATTTTGTTGAATTGCCTGGACCCAGCTTTGACACTTGCATGTGCAGCTGATAGAGATCCGTTTGTGTTACCTATGCTACCTGATGAGAAGACGAAAGCGGCTGCAGCGAAAGCTGAGTTAGGGTCAATGTATGGCGGATATAGTGATCAATTGGCGGTTGTAGCTGCATTTGATCGCTGGAGGATTGCAAAAARGAGAGGTCAAGAATATCGATTTTGTTCTGAATATTTTATTTCTATAGGTGCCATGAACATGTTGGATGGTATGCGTAAACAACTTGAAAAGGAACTTATAAGCATTGGATGCATCCCAAATGACGTGTCTAGCTGTAGTATGAATGCGAAGGAACCTGGCATAATCCGTGCAGTTATTGTGGCTGGTTTGTATCCAATGGTGGGGAGGTTGCACGCACCCCTTAATGGTAAAAAGTTCACTGTGGAGACTGCTGGTGGTGAAAAAGTTAATTTGCAATCTCATTCAATCATCTCAAAGCTAAATATTAAACCGACTGACGAGCCCGCTCTACTTGTTTATGATGAGATAACTCGAGGAGATATRGGTTTAATGACAAGGAACTGCACTATCATTGGTCCAGTTTCTTTAATTATACTAGCAGCAGATATTGTTGTGGTACCTGGAAGGGATGATGGCAGTGGAAGTGATGCTGCTGGTGTTGAAGATAGTGACGAAGGTGAAATGGAAGGCCTTGATAAATTAAAGAATCAGGGGGAAAATGCCATGTCATCACCTGAAAATGTTGTCACCTTAATTGTTGATCGTTGGCTTTCTTTTGAATTAACAGCCCTTGAAGTTGCTCAGATTTATTGCTTGAGAGAGCGGTTATTTGCAGCCATCCTTTTCAAAGTATGTTCTTGTTACTTCTACTCATAATTTTCTCATTATATTGTTGCTGACTCCTCAATTTTGTTTGAGAGAGCGGTTATTTGCAGCCATCCTTTTCAAAGTATGTTCTTGTTTACTTCTACTCATAATTTTCTCATTATATTGTTGCTGACTCCTCACTTTTGTTTCAGGTAAAATATCCAAGGGAGGTACTTCCTCCAGCTCTGGGGACTTCTGTTTATGCACTCGCTTGTCTTCTTGCTTATGATGGAATGACTAGAGTTTCAGTGTCTAAAGAATCTGCGGTGGATGCGTTGACTTCAATGGTKCACAATACTGATATTAGTAACTCGTCAGCTGAGAAGGAAGAGGCAAATCATGCTCCTAGCAACATCCCTGTATCTCTCATTGACCATAGCACTTCCAGCGATGCGATGCTATTGGAGCCAGCTCAATTAGAGCCAATGACCCAGGATCAGTGTGTAACTCCAGCAGATCATGGGCCAAGGGGCGGCTCACATGGGCCGAGGGGCGGCTCACATGGGCCGAGGGGCGGCTCACATGGGCCGAGGGGTGGGTCATCAAAACGACGACGTGGCAACATGTCTGGCTAGATCGATGCAATTGTAAGGGTTGTGTTGTCTGTTGTAAAACTAGTTCTGCCAGCTGAAGTGGGTAGGTGAGTTTGTTAGTGTCTTATGCTGGCTTTTGGTGCTCTATATTAGGTGTGCATTTGCCATAACTCTCTATTGGGATCACACATTTAGGCCGGCGACCCGTAGAAGGGAAATTATATGAGAGAATGCACACCTCTATACTAGGACTRTAGAACGCCGCGCCAAAATTTTGTGTATAGCTTGTAGTACTAGCTCTACATTGTAATTAATCTTTCCTAATATTGCTTCAAGACAAATATTGGCGTCCCATGTATTGCTGTGAAGGAGCTATCATCATTTGAAAGTTGTCTTCCGTTATCTTGAAGGCTTTTGAATATGTTTGGAGAGGGCAATGATTGATGATCGCTAACTTTGTGTTTTATGACATTAGTTTCAAATGAAAAGAAATTAAAACCCTTGATTTTATTGTTTTAATATACTACTCCCTTCATCTCGTAATAGTATAAAATATTCAAGTGTTGCAAGAATTGCGAGACGGAGGAAGTACTAGGTTCATGTTATATACTATTTTGGGTTAAAAATTTGAGATTAATGAAGCTAGAGAAGTGGAGTCCAAGAACAAATTTAAATTGGAGAGAAAAATAAATATAATTACCTGTATATTTTTTTTTTCCTTTTCTTCTATTCACATAGTCATAGGACTCACATCACTTTAAAACCAACRCACTCTTGGCTCAAAATTTTACAAGTGAGCTCTTGGAAAGTTGGAAGTAACACTATGAAATTTAACRAGTAAAACATTTTGTTTGTTCTCGAGCTCTTGGAAGTAACACCATTGCAAGTTTGCATCTCAAGAATAGGTAGCGTGTACTTTGTAACTAAAGAACTACATGTCCAAAATTTTGTATTGGTTATTTGCTTTTGGTGAGAAAGGACTGATGAAATGGACAGGTTGTGTCAAAYTTGTATATAAAAAGTTACGTCAAAATATRTTATAATAGAGTACGGGTTTTTGAGGCATGTTATATTAAGGATATTTTAATTTCAAAAATATGACATTAACAATTAAGACATTATCTTTTTGAACGGAAAATAGTTTTCATCACGATAAGAGAAATTTATCCCTTCAAAAATGATTTTACACTTTTCTATAAACCAAACAATGTAAAACCCGAAAATAGTCAAAAATAATTTTCATCGAAAATGTTTTATACCGTGCGAAACATAGCTTCTTTATTATTATTTTATTTTTAAAGTATCTTATTTAGTAAGGTACAAAGGTAGTATAGAAAAAATTAATGGTGTGAAAGTAGAAAGTATTACTCTTCACTCTTTACTCCAAATGTATTGAAAACTTCCATGAAACTTCCTATTAAATTTGTGCAAAAACCTTCCCTTTTTAATGTAGTAGGGAATATATGCTTCTATATATACATATATACACCTTAATAACCAAAGTCTTACATTCTCATTACTTATCTCTATTCTATTGACTTAATCCTCCATTTTTGCTTAATGACCAAGTAATTAAAGTTGACCATTTAAGCTACAAATCGTTTCATATTCAACTTATTATTACTTGCCATTTTTCTGCTATTGCAAAGTTCAACAATCCTCTCACATTTTATCAGGAAGTAATGGATTCTTCTACGGTATGTATTGAATAACTCTGAATTATATGTGCTATTTTTGTTTCGGTTTTTTTTTGGTTGAATTCGTCTTTTGTAGGCTGATCATCAATTCATCATGATTGTGTAATACGTTGATTTTTGTGTAATTTAGGCATGAAGTTATGTTGATGATTATAATGAGTTAGTTGATGTATTTTGTTTGAATTCACTTGATCAGTTGTTTTTTTTTTTTTTTTGTTTTCTTTTCCGTGCTATGCTGCATGAGAATTTTTGATTGTAAGAGTGAATTGACTAATAGAAGTTATTTTGGTTGGTTCAAAATTTGAACTTTTTGAATGAATTGTAGAAAAAATTTGTGAAATCAACTTGATAGTGTGTTGCAAAACGTTTGGGCTTCGTTGATTTTGCAATGAGAGATCAGAAAGTGTTGCGAAGTTCATTTGATCAAAATTTCATCATCATATTCTTGATGATGTAATCTTCTAACAAATACGGAGTAACTTTTTGTGATCATAGCCTTTTGTACTCCATATTTTCCTCAATCAAAAGAAAGGGAAAAAATAGATTTTTTTATAATTATTTTTTTTATATAATTTTGTTTTTAAACATTGAAGTTGCTAGATGATCTTAATATATGCAATAGAGTCCCTCAGCTATCAGCACAGCACAAGAAGATTTCATTGCTTTGCCTGCGACGTTTCGCCGTGTTTTTGATTTATAGYTAAATAAAGTTGTGATGTGTTGAATTGTTTTGAAAGTTGATGAATGAAGTATTTAAACGTTTCATACTGCATTGTGCTGTGATTTGGTAGGAAACATGCGCCATTTGCTTAGGGACAATGAATGCAGGGGAAGGCCAAGCGTTGTTCACAGCCGAGTGTTCTCATACATTTCATTTTAGATGTATTGCCTCTAATGTTCAATTTGGCAATCACATCTGCCCTACTTGCCGCGCCACTTGGACAAACCTTCCTTCCCAATTCACTCCTGCGAGTCGTACAAGTCCTTATGTTCGCCCGCCTCCCCTTAGGACTCATGGTTATGCAGATGATGAGCCTCTCCCTCCCCCTTCCCCTGCGGCACCCACCACCGCCTCCACATTGCCCCCCCAAAGCTCACAGACTGATGGGAACATGACTGTGAAGGCCTTGCCTGAATACCCTGCATTAAGCAAGTCATATCAATCCAACTCCTTTCCTGTCCTCATTGGAATCCAGGCACCTGCTCTATCCCCGGAAGCTTCTGATAGGCCAAGTGATCGGGCCCCACTGGACCTTATTGCGGTCCTTGATGTAAGTGGCAGTATGAACGGTGACAAGATCAGGTTACTTAAGCAGGCAATGGGGTTTGTTGTTGACAACTTAGGTCCTACAGACAGACTGTCTGTCATCACTTTTGCAACCACTGCCCGTCGAGTGACCCCACTCCGTCGGATGACAGATACAGGGCGGTCTGACACTGTCCGTGCGGTTAACTCCATCCATGCCAATGGTRCCACTAACATCATTACCGGATTGAAAATGGCTGTTCGGGTCCTTGAGCAGAGGAGACAAAAAAACCCTGTCTCAAGCATTATTCTTCTTTCAGATGGTCAGGACAACCAAAATGGACAAGGCGCTGATTTCCTTCACTCTCTACAGAACCTACCACCTT
Source organism: Bassia scoparia (assembly GCA_008642245.1). NCBI lineage: Eukaryota > Viridiplantae > Streptophyta > Magnoliopsida > Caryophyllales > Amaranthaceae > Bassia > Bassia scoparia. The sequence goes on along the minus strand of SNQN01000037.1, from coordinate 264,399 downwards.
GCCTCCGTGCCAATGCCATTGGGATTAATGCTCCACAAACAGATGCTGTTCCTGTGCACACATTTGGATTTGGCACTGACCACGATTCCACTGCACTGCATGCTATAGCAGATGGATCAGGAGGAACTTTCTCGTATATCGAGTCAATTGAGATTATACAGGATGCTTTTGCTCGGTGCATAGGAGGATTATTGAGTGTTGTGGCACAAGGAGTGGAAATACACGTGAAAACTGGGACTTCWGGGGTCCAAATTCAATCCATCCCCTCRGGAAGATATCGCAACAGTATTGATTCTGATGGGGTACATGGAGTCATATATGTAGGGGATGTATACGCAGAAGAGGAGAAAAAGTTCCTGGTTTATATTTCAGTGCCAACAGCTGATGATGAGACCTTAACAACACAGCTGTTAGAGGTCAAGTGTTCCTACAAGGATCCACTTTCCGACCAAAACATGATTTCTGACATAGTACGTGTTGAGATACGCAGGCCACTAGCCGAGGACTTGTCTGAAGAGGACAGGCAGGTGTGCCTAGAGGTGGATAGAGAAAGAAATCGGGTTTCAATAGCAGAAGGGATCGCTGAAGCACAGGCTATGGCAGACAGAGGAGAGCTAAGTAGTGCTCAAGCGGTTCTTCAACAACGTAGGATGAGAATGATGCAGTCAGCCTCAGCAATGGCAGGGGACCCTCTAAGTGGACGCTTGGAAGGTGAGGTGAGAGAGATACATGAGAGGATGAGTAGTAGGTTGGAGTATGAAGGAGGAGGAAGAGCTTATGCATTGTCAAGGRCGAGTGCACACATGTATCAGAGAGCTTCAACAATAGCTGTTAGTAGTCAATCGGGGCCGAATATTCAACTTCAAAGTGCACCACAGGGCTATGTGACACAAAGTAGTCGTTCGCTCGCAGCTGCTTCTCCTTTTTCTGCTCCCCTYGAAGAGATGGAGTATCAAACTTCATTCATGACAAGAATGGTGCAGAAGTCACACGAATTGCGCCAGGTTGGAAATAAAGATGAGCAATGAGCTGAAACTAGTAACACAAGCAAGCCCTAAGTGGTACTGGTAGTAACCTGATTTCTTCTTAACTTCATGATGATTCAAACAAACGTTTTTCATTCAATACTTGCAAGTTTGTGAACTGGAATTGTGATCTTTCTTTTGTTAATTTTTATATAAAACATAAAAGAAAAGGAAAATGTTTGATTCAATTTGGAATTTAATTAGATGGGATTCGATTGTTTAATGCTGCTGCTATAGTATTACTGTGATATGCATATCTTTTCGGTTTCTCATAAGATGTATGTCATGTATGTTAACATAATTTTTTTTTAGTAAAACTCAGACTAGTGTATGGGAAGTAACACATAGGGGACGTTTGGTGTGATCACCATAAATCGAATGAATCGGGAGGGAAAAGGGCCAAACAAAAGTGTTACTTTTACTTATTGTTCGGTATCTTAGTGGAATTGAAACAATTTAAGCAATTTAAGAAGATTATGATTGAAAGGAAATGTAATTTGTTTCTATTAGCTTGAGTGTTTGACTATACAAGGATAACAAATGAGGGGAGTATGTTATCTTTTGAAAACATTATTTGTTACTTATAACTCCATACAAAACAATCGTTTTTGTTTCCAATTGTTTGGTAGGTAGTGAATACGAACGTTTGAACCCGTTTCCTAAATCTAAAATTTTCATACCAAAATCTAAAATTTTCATACCAAACACGCTCTTAAGAGGGTGGCGAACTGGTAATCGAGTCTTATAACTAAGGACATCAGCTTTTGCCAATACTCTTTCAATATAACATTTTGTTGTGAACCTTCTTCATCACCCTTGATGTATTCCTTCATTTTTTTATAAGTCAATACAAATATTATGTGATGGTGAATATCAGAATATGGCCTTATAAAAAGCAGGAAAATAGGAATGTTTAATTCATTTACTAGATCTTGTACGAGGTGGAATGATAATTGATTCTACGAATGGCCAGCGCGTGATCATTCATCCGAACAGTATTTTACGATTTCATATGTTTAAATTGCTACGCACCTATTGTAGTTGGACATTCGAAGAACATAACTRCCATATCTGACATTAAATTTCATCTCTCTGTCATGTTCATATCATTCATCCGTAACCAAATGTTTGGAACAAAAGAATTACTTCGTATTTTATATCTCACAAATAATACAAGTACATGTCACGAGATTAGAATACCTCTCTGCTGTCCCAAACATTAATCAGGGGCACTCCAGCACAACAGTTCCTAGTTTTGTAAGATGGGATTTAATTGTTTAATCATATGTATGTTACTTATTACTTTCCATCATAATCTTAATCTGATAAATTTATTATATTTGTCAACATATCATATACGAAATTTCTGAATACTTATCTCTTAAGAAAAATAAAATAAATTTATCAGATTACGCGATGATTGTAAATAAAAATAAATAATAGTTGACCRCGGCTGTTCCATATACAAAAGCCAGTGGCACTCAGCACAGGAAACATTAGTTTTGTCAACTACTCTGAACTCAAAGGCCGGGGTAAAGTCATCAAAACTCAATATCAGGTTGTTCTTCACCTAACACAGAATTTATCCAAACAAATTTCTGATTTCTGCAAAACAAATGGATTCCAAGGTAATGCAACTTTCTCTTTTAGCGAATAAATGATTAAAATGACAGTTAAATGGTCCAGGAATAAATCAACACAACATACTAAGCATGGTTTTGAGGCAGCTTTCTCATTTTTTGGGTGATTGCTGATATGCATATAATTGTTTAAATGAATCTGTAGGATTTTTTGGAATCGTGATGATCGAATTGATTTATTAACAAGAGGTTAAATAATTGATCATTATGTTTACTTGATGCATAGATTTGACTTGTCTGTCATCCTGTATGAGAGTAGTTTTGGCATTTTTGCGGGCAGATGTATGCTCGAGATGAAACATGTGAAAAGCTGAGCAGATAGTCTTATACTCTTAAGGAAAAATCAAGAACATCTGCAACTGATCAAGCATAGGATAGTGGTMAAAAAAATTAGTTACCCAACACAAAACAGCAGGATCAGGATGGCATCACTGCCCTTTAATTTTCGATTTCTATTGATTGGTTCTGTTTCTTTGATGAAGTGTTTTTGTTATATAAATATATACATATACATATACAAGGCAAGCTTATGCTATTGTTGTAATGTTACCTCAGGAAATACGAGTCATATGCTAAAGAAATTGGATGCATAAACCTTACCTCCCTACTCATTCTTCCTAGCTCTTCTGCTCGTACCAACAAGACCATGTCTGACCCTACCTTCTCTATCGCCAGCTTCTGCTTCATCCCTCCGGCCTCCTCCTCCTCCTCGCCCATCTTCTGCTTCATCCCTCCGGCTCCTCTCCTCGCCCATCTTCTGCTTCATCCCTCGGCCTCTCCTCCTCGCCCATCTTCTGCTTCAGCCTCCGGCCTCATCTTCCTCGCCATCTTCTGCTTCATCCCTCCGGCCTCCTCCTCTTCGCCCATCTTCTGCTGCATCCATCCAGCCTCCTCCTCCTCCTCGCCCTAGGCGAATGGCTGCCAACTTGACAATAACGGCCTTGCCTGAATACCCTGCACTGAGCAAGTCAGACAAACGTAGCTCCTTTCCTGTTCTCATCGGCATCCAGGCCCCTCCCCTGTCTTCCAGTAGGACAACTACTCGAGCCCCACTTGACCTCATTGCAGTGCTCGATGTGAGTGGTAGTATGCGAGGCAAAAGCCTCAAGCTCCTTCAGTCCGCAGTCAAGTTTGTTGTTGACAGGTTGGRTCATTCAGACCGTCTCTCCATCATCACATTTAATGRATCTGCCCAGGAAGTGACTCCACTTCAAAAAATGACCGTCCCTGAGAAATTAATCACCAAGAGAAAAATTGATTCTCTTTCAGCCGGTGGAAACACTAACATCATTGCAGGACTGGAAAAGGCTGCTCAGCTTCTAGGAAAAACTAAAAATCTTGCAAGTATCATATTTCTTTCAGATGGCAAGGACAACAAAATAAAAACAGGCAATCACTTCCTGGAAGCTCTTAAAAACCTCCCATCTAGCCTCCGTGCCAATGAAGTACCACTCAATGCTCAACAAACTGAAAAAAAAAWTTCTGTACACACCTTTGGGTTTGGGGCTAAACATGATGCCATTGCCTTACATGATATAGCAGATAAATCCGGAGGGACCTTCTCATATATCGAGTCAACCGAGGTTATACAAGATGCCTTTGCTCTGTGCATAGGTGGACTGTTGAGTGTCGTGGCACGAGATGTGAAATTACAGCTAGAATCAGGCTCTGCAGAAGTCCAAATCAAATCGATATCYTCAGGAGGGATTCGCAACTTTATTAATACTACTGGGCTGGATGGAGAGATATATGTAGGGGATGTGTACGCAGAAGAGGAGAAGAAGTTTATTCTGTACCTGTCAGTACCACCAGCTGATAATGAGACCACACAGTTGTTAACGGTCAAGTGTTCCTACATGGATCCGCTTTCTGAAGAACCCATCACGTGTGACATTGCAAGTGTTAATATTCGTCGACAACAAGCCAATTACTTATCTACAGAAGATAGGCAGGTGTGCCATGAGCTGGATAGAGAGAGAACTCGAAGCTTGGTAGTAAAAGAAATAATCAGAGCAAAAAATGAGGCAGAGCAAGGAAATCTAGGTGAAGCTCGAGCAATACTTGGAGAGTTGCTATCCRCCTCAGGCTCAGCACAGGCAGGGAATGCTTCAAGAGAGGTGAATCAGATGCAAGAGAGGATGAGTAGCTTGCYAGAGTATAAAGAGGGAGGAAGAGCTTACATGTTATCATGGATGAGCGTACATATGTATCAGAGAGCTTCAACTCAAGCTCTCATACGTTCACCTGGCGCTTCTTCTTCTGCTGCTCCTGCTGATGAGATGAATTATCAGACGACATCAATGAGGCGAATGTTAAAGGATTCGCAACGATTACGCCTAACTGCAGGCTAAGATACATAATCTGCTGGACGAAGTTGCACGAGCAAGCCACGAGGAGTAAATTTTATGCAACCTGACTTGAAAACAGAAGTTTGTTCATTATGCAATTCCATTTGTTTTTCATTTTTTTGTTTCTGTTTGATGAAATGAAGTGTGACAGCTGTGGTTTGAATTGGTGAAGTTTCCCTAATGTTTTTCTGTTTGATCATGTACACAGTACACATGATATGAMTTATGAWTAAGAGTATATTACATTTACATACTCATTAAAATACCAATACATATTCTCTGACTCTCTGTTTAATCTTGGTTTCAGAAGCTTTATTTAGAATGTTGGCTAACTAACATGAGTTCTTTTGGATTATCAATGATTCACCAAACAAGCTTGATTTCTTTCTTCTTTTTTTTTTTTCGCAACATTAGAGAATTGAAGCTAGTCAGAACTTCATAAAAATCATGTGAACTCTGTTTACTTCCAACTATATTCTCCCAACATGTAAAACCTAACATGGAAAAAAGAATTAGGTTAAAATTAGAGCTACCATGCACTACATCATTCTCACACTCGTATAAAACCCAATTCAGAATCGAAATATTCAATAAGCTCTGCATCAAAAACAAAACAAATCCATCACTTGTCAAAATCCTTTAATTTGCTCAAACAAATTCACCAGAAGATCCAAAATGTCTCACACTAAGTCTAAGATCCTCCAACCCATTCTCCTTATTCTAGCTCTCTTTCTGGCTGCGTGCTTCACTTCGTGCCAAGCAACTGCGCGGCATTTTCTACATAAGGAAGCACTTGCTCCGGCACCCCAGCAAGGACTAGAGGCTATGAAAGCACTCAACTTCAACAGAGCCCGAGCATTCCCTGCATTTCACAGACCACTTCTACCACCACACTTCCTCCCAATTCTACCCTTCCCGAGCATGCCAACCATCCCTACGATACCTACCTTCCCTTCACAGCCCACACCCACAGGTCCATCTATCCCTTCACTCCCTATTGGGTCTGTCCCTGGCTTCCCTGGCGGCGTGCCACCCTCCGCTTCCAGTCCCCCKGGTAAAATGGTCTCAGACAAACCGTCGAAAATTCCTAGCATCAAGATTAATCCTTGAACCTCTCCACAATAGTAGCAGGAGGGCAATACTTACTAAGAATAGCTTGGCTTTTTAAAATTTCATTCTTCAAGCAGTAGGTTCAATAATGTATCAAAATCTCATTGTTTGCACTGGCTACATCTATTAGCAATACATTGTAAGAACTTTTATTCCCAATCTATTAATATAAATTAAAGGTGCAAAATCTGAAAGTTCTCTTTTATAATTACTGTACTCTCTATATATCTAAACACTAAACAGATTTATCTTCTGTATGCAATGAGCTAATAAGAGAATTTAAAGATGTGTAAACGTGACCTTGATCTCGAAAAGGCCGTAAACTACCAGTCTACCACTGCTAGCAGCGATGACATTTTAGTGCATTTCAGAATACACATTCAATACATATAGCATTATAGCTTTCGGTTGCAATGAAAAAGTTATGCCACGTAAGAGACTAACTGCATCATCTTCACAAAATACTCCAAGGTGCGACTGAAGTGTTCTTACCAACACGAAAGACTCAGTCTATTGACACCGACATAGATATATGCATGAGTATATCTCTGATTGACCTCTAGAGCATGGCATGGCTTTAGGTTTTATTTAGGTAGACAGTATATCATACAGGGAAGTTCAAGACGATATCTCTCAGAGTTCATGGCAAAAAAAAAACATGAAATCCAATCACAGGTCTGAAGCTGTGTAGTTCAAATACGACTGAGAAGAACCACTGATAATACAAGTATACAACGATACAACAAAGACAAGAAGTAGTTATCATGCCTTGCAGCATTAAAAGAAGTAAAAATGGTTCAAATTATAATGGCAAAGGAAGATTAAATGATCAACCATTAAATATGTCAGCAAAAGTTCATTCATAATACCAATTGAAAAATGCAGCTGGAGAGCCTGTGAATTCTACTTTAGGACCATACTTATAAGTTACGACTAGCAGCGGTGTTGGCCTTTTTTTTGACGGGCATGGTGACCTCTGCTCATCCATTCTTTGGTTCTTTGCTTTCTAGAATCTTTTGTTGACATTAATGTGTAAAATTCAAATTTCAAATACAATAGAAAAGTATTTTTCCAAACATTAACTCTTTACATTTTCATAGAGTCTAGGGTTCATTGAAGTTGAATAGCTGATGGACTGATCTGACGGGAAGGAAGACTAAGAGGTGTGACGTGTGAAAGCCTGTGCTGAAAGGAAGTTGTATTAAAGAGATAAGAAGCGCCCATAGCATGAGTGAGCTCGAACTGACCTATAAAAGAGAGGTGCAACTAGGACCTCACCAGCAACGCAAGCAAGAAATGGCGTGGCAGTCACGAGCTCACTCAGCCGGAACAACATGGATTTTACTGTTCAGGGCAACATTTCTGACAGTCACAGACTCACAGTAACGGATAAAGATAAGACAATGGAGTCCAGCATARAATCATTGGCAAAAATCTCGACTTGCGATCCGATCGAAGTTGTCTTTTAGGTAGAAAGGAACTGGATAGATTAAAGGTGAGCCAAAGGCTCTAAATCAAGTAACAGCTACAGAGTTGTTTGTTTTGTGTTCAAAAGATTTATTAGTAGTAGGAATATGGATTTGCCTAATCAAAAATAAATTACTGTTGGTTTGGTTTGGTTTGGTTTGAACTTTAATGCGATCGAATACTACATGTCAAACACTAGGGGGAAGAAAACTCTTATTTGAGATTTATGTAAGAAATTACATACAGTGGTTTCTAGTGACATGCCCTTAGCAATCTTCAGAAAAGCAAAAGCAAGATTACAGTRCAAACATGACTCCCTAATCGCCCGATTCTCTTGTGATTTGGATGTTAATATGTTAAGTACAAGTTAAGCCTCACACTAGTATTTTCTTTACCTATACCAGGGCTACCTGAGTTACAAGTGAAATTTCATTCTATTTTTCGAAACCGGCCTAAAGTTGTGAGAACTTGAAGAGGAGTATAACTTGTGTTTTTCTGATCTTACCACTGGAATCTAGTCAACTTCATATGAACTATGTGAGCTCCCTTTATACCCAACTATCATCCCTCTAACATGCAAATTTGACTTTTTTAAGCATTAGGTTTGGGTTAGAGCTACCATGCAATATTGCAAAGGATCATTTCAACATTTTCCAATGCGCTTATATAACTCATTTAGACCTCAAAGCCACTAAGCCCTATCTCAAATAAACCTCTCTCATCTCTTGTTAATCAATCCCTGGCTTAAAAAAGCAATATTACCAGTACCAGACATGACTTGCACCATTCCGAATTTCCTTCACCCTATTAACCTTCTCTTTTCTTTCTCATTGATTATTAGCTTCACTTCACTCCAAGTAGCTGCCCGTCATCTGCTACAAATGGACTTCCGCGATCCACCATCCCAGTATGGAACGACACCAGCTCTAGAAGCACCAGCTTTTAATAAACCTCCAGCAGGGCTCAATTTCCCGGCATTTCAGGAACCACTTCTTCCRCCACACTTCCTCCCACTTCTCCCGTTCCCCAGCATGCCGACCATCCCTTCACTGCCCTTACCCACTGGTCCGTCCATACCTTCACTCCCTACAGTACCTGTCCCTGGCTTTCCAAGCAATGTACCGCCAGCTTTTCCCATTCAACCGACAAAAATGATTTCAGAGGATTTGTCTAGGAACCCCACCATGATGAAGCCCTGAATCTCCCACAGGAGTAGTAGCTAGACAGAATAATGAAGAAAAAASGCGTCTGTTTTCTCATACTTCAAGCATCGTGTTCAATAATGTATAAGAAACTCATTGTTTAGGCTAGCCACATCTAATAGCAGTACATTGTTTTAACTTTTACTCTGAATACAATAATGGAAAAGTTTAGCATAATTTTTCATATGAATTATCATATCATACACTCGCATTTCGTATATCTACAAGCTAAAAGAYTACAACTACTTTACAAGTATTGAATAAAAAAAAATATTAACATCCTTCACGAGATTAACAAGAATACRATTAGCTGACCTCCGCGTGTGGACAAGAGAAAAAATTAATCATTCCTAATTCTATTTGCCATTAACTACTAACATTGTAAGAGGTTTTATAAATGACAGATACGGGGATGTTTATAACGTGACCTTGATCCCCAAAAAGCCCTATCCTACCATAACTAGAAGCGGTGTCATTCCTAGTAGCATTTAGAGATACAGTCAGTACCTGTTTCTCTCCAGCTGCAACGAAGAAGTGAGTAGGCATAACCTTCAAAGAAACACTGTAAGGAGCAGACCATCCAACACGAAAGGACTCATTGACACCAACATTCAAGACTGTTCGGTTGACTATTCTAGTTTGATTTAGTTTTGCAATCGTAATAGAGGGTGTATTCAAGTCAGAGCCAATTGTTGTAGAAATCCCATCACAGGCCAGACCTGTGAAATTATATACTACTGGAGCTGAACCATTGATACCACAAAGAAAAGATATGTAGTCATCATAACCTGTGGCATCAAAAGGAAAGAGACTTATYAGAACAGCAAAAAATGATAGCAAAATGAGATCAAATGGAAATGCAACACTTCTGTCAGCAAAGTTCAGTTACAGAGGGGGTGCTCTGATTGAGCTCCAGCAGATCTCATAATAGGTAGCGGATATCGAGCAATGTCATTCAAATTTTAAAACACTAACAACAAACTAGTACCCTAAGTATAGGAATGAAATAAAGTATTAGGCCTATAGGTTTCAGTCACAATTCCTTTGCGACCTGTATATCATGAAGTTGCACGACATTGGTTCATATGTTCTCCCAAGTTAGGATGCGTAACAGGTTTCAATGTTTTACAGGAAATATCACTGCCACTCTTTTGGAATAAAGCCTTTGATATTGTTGTTGAATTACAGGATAGCAAAATCATAAGCAGCTCATCACTAAAACCTATCAGCTAGTAAAGTTCACCTGGATTTTTAAGTGCATGGAACTTACTTGAATCAAAGATGAGTCCTGGGTCAAGAGCAGCAGTTGCATTAACAAATCCACTACCCATGTCAAATGGAGTTGCGGGAGATTGGTTYGCATCTGGATTGGAATAAGCACGCTGTGCCATAATGGGGCCACCATTCTTGTCAAGAAGAGAAGCTGTTGTCGAAAGAGCAGAGGCAATTGCTGCTGGACTAAAATCAGGGAATTTTTTCTTGATAAGGGCTGCAAGTCCTGCAACATGAGGAGCTGCCATGCTTGTCCCAGACAACATAGCAAACTGCTCGCCTGTTCATATACAGTTAAATACAAAACTGTCAACAGCGATATTTCTTTAACCCATCATTTGTGTCAGACAATCAAAAATATGTTACAGTGGTTACCTTGAAATTCAGTAGGTTCGGTACCAATTGAGCTCCAAGCACCCCATATTGAATTTCCAGGAGCAATCAGATTTGGCTTCAGTACCTCTGCATCAATATAAGAGTTGTCTTCTGGATCTGGACCTCTAGCAGAATAAAACATTACTTTTGGAGCAGAAGCAACGAAATTTGGCTCAACTCCACCAGAAATGCTAGCTACCGCCCCAAATTTAACAATTTTCTTTGTGGTCACATCCCTCACCAAAGAGGAATTGTAATATTGGAGTAAAACCTGTCAAAAATGATTATGCCACTCATTAATACATGAATTGCAGATGCAAAAGACATTTTAAAGAAAATTTGACATATATAGCTTTGCGGGGTTTAGATGCAGAAAATAAACGTGTATGGATTTGTATCTACTTGTTATGTTGTACATTATTCTCCTAATTAATTTACCTTTGAATCATTTGTTGATGGAATTATGATGCCTGGCATATCCATTGGAGTTGGGTTCAGCTGGAACCCTAAAACAAAAGGATCCATGTAAAACACAATACCAGCAGCACTAAGATTCTTGGCAGTCTGCAGAGCCTGTTTGACAGTGGAAACTCCCAGCACAAAACGTACTGAATAGCTGCAGATCAAAAGGTTTCCAGAAACAACATCTGGATTCAAGATACTGGAATCTTGACATTCTCCAACGTACATGTCATTTGGGGGCGTAGTGTCATTGAACAAAGCGTTTTTAGCAGAGATCAAAGTATATGYAGTATCATTAGTTCCCGCTGTGGACCAAACAACAATATAGACCAACGAATTCATCAGTTGTTCAAGTTTACAAGTATTGGTTATCAAAGAGATGGYCAGATGTGAATAGTTCATGCCAAGTTGAATAAATACAAGATACATAGTGTATACCAATTACCAATGCATGCCAGAACTGAACAGCAAGGCACTGAAACTTTGTTTGCATAAAAAAAAATAAAAAATAAAAATACAGGTCTATAAATTCCCATAATTCAAGCATCAACTTCATAGGTTCTTTTATGTTCGTGCACTGTTAGTCTGTTACCCAGCCACGAGTCAAATTACACCAGCTAGAAAGCGTTGACCAAGACCACATGATAGAATATTGCATCTCATTTATAGAAGAAGTAACCCTACTTATCCTCAACATAAAAAGAAGCAAGTAGCACACACAAATACAAGAAAAAAAAAGTGGCAGCAGTAATTCAGAGTTCCATAGAAAGCCTCAGTTACCAGAGTTTATACTGAAACTATAAACAGTCTCCAATTTCATAAACATTGGATTATTGGAAGACCCAGAATCACAATAAATGAGCTAGATTTCAATACTTTCTGATTCAAGTATCTGGCTTGTCTGTGGTGATGTAAAAATCACTACACTTCCAGAAACTATTAAAAAAAATAATACGTATGGAAAGTTCTTCAAACTTACTTGCAAGTCCAACGCCATAYAACGTCACATTGTTGCCAAGGCATATGCTGTTATTGTATATCCTGTCATGAGAAGCAGCACCTACTGTGAAGATCCAAGGACTGAAGGAGGAGACACTGTGTGGAGCTGGACCAGTGTTTCCTGCTGCTTGTACCACAAATATACCAGCCTTGATAGCTGTCAATAAAGCCATGTCTATGGGATTGAAAAATGTTGCAACTCCTGGAGGGCGCCTATTGGGAGTTATTGATAAGCTAATAATGTCAACACCATCCTGAGCTGCCTATAAACACGAGGATGAACATTTCAGTGAATGCTGCAGGAAGAGGTGACCTTCATCAAGAGACGTTCCAAGTACAAACTTGCGATGAAGCATTGAAGCTAGATTGCAAATGAGTGCTATATAACAGGGAGGTATATACATTTATGAAACAGAAGGTTTGGAAGAGACCATTTTTACGTCTTAGTCTCTTCGAATCTCACTCATTCTAACCAGAAAAGGGTAGAGAGAGGGAATGCTATGCAGACCACTTTTCCCAATGATTACAACAGGTAAWTMATCCTTCGTGTTTTCCCTCGCTAAACTTCAAGACATCTATTACTTAGGTAGTGTCCAATTGACAGCATCAAAATGAATAAGCAATCAATTACCTGGTCTATAGCTGCTACTACATCAGCAGCAAACCCACCAACGCCGTTGTAAATTGCCTTGTAAATAGCAATACTGAAAAAGAGTGTGCAAAGATTTGTTAAAGACACCGTCGCCTAAAAATTTATCTAGTAGTTGAACATGACTAATGCTAGAAAAATATGAAGCGAACTCAGTCATAATAGTTGCTGATTGTTCTAACGTAATCAACTAACCAAAGCAGAGAACTTATCCTGAACTTTCTTCATAGAATGTCAACTTTCTTTCTTAGAAAAAAAAAATTAATTAGGCAAATCAACCTAGATGGTTGGCTGGCTGGCCAATTTCAAAAAGTCAACAGTGAATACTTTCTTCATCATTTCTATATCTGATTTCATTCTAGTCAACACCTTTAATCTCCCAAAGCTTCAGAAGTTTTAGATGTTTTATCTGCTAACACGGATACATAGAAAACTAGAAGCGACCAAGTGATGGGTCCTTTTGCTTCCAATCCAAACATATAAGCATACTTGCTAAGTTGCTTATTGTGGATGTCATAGAACAAAATTAATTGTTTGACTATTATCCCTTCATGCCACCCTAGTATTAAAGTCCACTAAAATATAAAGTATTGTAATGCTTTTGATAGGAATTCAAACTCTGCAACAAAATTCAGTAATGCAGAACTTCTTCAATGACTATTACTGTAGGAGCCAACAATCAAGAATTATTTTTTCTTTCTACCAATCAAACAAAGCCTTAATCACAATAGAATTTTTTTCTCTTTTTACCAATGTTTGAAKAAAAACGAAGTAACACAAGTGTATCAAAAACAAGTTTAGTTTAAGAACATTACTGTGACCGAGGTGCCATTCCACTAGCATTTCCAAAGTAATGCCCAGAAACAACAACCGGAATGCCATGGTTCCCTGATGCAATTGAAGCTGTATGCCTATTAAAAGACAAGACAGGCAGAAGTATCAAATATCTTAATAGTGTACTCCACAATGAAATTATGACCAAAAGATATTTGTTTTATGCTATTATTATTATCACAAACTTCATGACAAATAATGACAACTAAAATTAAATGTTGGATACATGAGCAAAAAGGCCTTCCAGATGAATCAATTGAAGAGATTTAGACACCAGTATCTGAAGAAAAATAACAGGCTTTGGTGTTTACACTCCAAATTGAAAAACAAACTATCATCTAAACCGCTTTTACACTGAAGAGAGAAACAGAAGACTACTCAGGGCATATTATCTGAATAACTCGACAATCCCTTGAGACTAAAATACATATTGAAGATTAAAGCTCATCCTCCATGCAATGTAATTTGAAGATTAAGCTCTCTAGAAGTTTATACAAGTCCATAATAGGATTTTAAATCAAAGCAATGCCAAGTTAGAAAATCCGATTTGACAAAAGAAGAAACCATTTCTTTTTCAGGTTCGTAGGCAATGTGTGCTGTTTCCTTCATATCCYTTACCCTATTTCATTTTTATGGGTATGTTACTACTCATGCACAAGTTATCCAGCTGTGTTTGCGAATCGCCATTTCTAAGCAGCCAATTAACCATGCTGGAGATCAATCAATCAATCAGAGCCTTAATCCCATAAGTGGGRTCGGCTAACATGAACCAAACGTGATTATTCCGAGATACATTATAAATTTTATAATATATTCAACCTACTGTACTGAAACTTATAGGATTAACTTATGCRAGGATGAGCCCAGATCCACAATGACTTATAGTATAACTGTTTTCTACACACCATCAATGCTGGGTCGTTTAATCATTTTCGAGGGATCTGTTATGGACTTATAATAGCTTGTGGTGAACAGAAGTATACATTTTATGATTAATAGGCAAAGTTCATGTGTTTATATTAGCTATAAGAAAATATAGAAAGGTTGGACAGCATAAGGCACAAGAAACTTACGTCCCATGTCCATCACCATCATAAGGTGATGCAGAGTTCTTACTATTGTTAAAGACCCCTCTTGTTATGGCTGATGCAGCAAAATGCCTTGCACCAACAAGCTTCCTGTTGCAGGATCCTGAAGGGAAATCTCTAGTAACCTCACAAATTCCAGAGAAATGCTGCGGAACTGGATATGCATTAGCTTCTATGGAATCAGAAAAACTTGGATGCAAAGGATCAATCCCAGTATCAATAAGTCCAATCACAACCCCTTCTCCTGCAGTATCGTATCCTCCTTGCTCAGGCCATGCCCCTTTAGGCAAACCTAGGAACTCAGGAGTGTATGTTGTATCAGTCCTAACAGAGAAGTCTATTACCACATTGGCCACTTCTTTTCTTCTAGAAAGCTTGTCCGCCTTTAAAAAAAAATAAAAAAAACAGGGTGTAAGCAAATTACAAGCTTCCATGCATTAAGATGAACATAATATATAATTGTTACTCCTTATAATATTTGTCCACATTTGCAACAAACAACAAATCATTATATTTCTATGTCCAGACATATTCATCCTAACATAAAGGTAGCATATAAAAGCTCCTCCTTCAACATAAAAATTCAATAGTTGAAAGCAAATCAAACGTATCCGTATTATGATCGGCTCCTGCTACCCGTCTATTGTAGGTGAGAAAATGTATTTGTAATATTTGGAAGGCAATCATTTTTTGGTCAATAGAAGGAAACACAAAAAGTTAGTGTAATAGGACTCTTTATTCTAAGATCATACCTGATCGGATGTAACAAGCACAGCAAAACCATTGATCAAGTAGTGATAACTGTACAGTTTCAGATATCTTTGCCCTCTCAACACCCTCCTCAACAATGAATCGTGGACTCGTGCAATATACGAACCAAAGTGAGGATCCGACCTCGATATATTTCTGAACAAATGGCATTGTTGGACCCAAAATCAGGACAATTCTCATATACTGTAGTTCTAAATACATTACATTATTACAATTTACAAGTGTGCAGCAAAAATGTGTTAAATATTTCAGCATTCAATACTTCCTAGATTATACAAGCATCTTAGCATACTGCATACATATGAGAAGCCAAATATAAATCATTTCATTTAAATCAAAGAAATTGGTAAGAAGCTAAAAGACAAGCATAGTATGACATTAATGAAACAGACAAGGCCCTCGTATAAATCCCAGCAAAGAATGTGAAATTAGGGCCAACTACAGTAAGCTCCAAATTTCTCAAATAGTGTAAAAGGGACAAAATAATTGACCGTTGTACTCAACATCCATGATCCCAAGCATCAAACATTAAAACGAAATAATTTACTTGTATCTTTGAATGAACAAAACAAAAAATTGCAAATTGTGTCACAAAACTCCAAAATTATTGAAATATCATCTCCTTAAAAATGATTAATCCTTCAAATAGTCCACTATAATTACTATTAACCCACATGTGACCAAAACCCAGATTAGAAAACCAATCAAAAACCAAAAAGAGCACTAATTAATACTCAATTTTAAACTAAACATAAAAGAAAAACAAAATTGAAGAAATCAGAAAAACTGGGGTTACCTAAGCTTGTGAAAGGTGTTAGATTTAGAAGAAGAACGACGCTTTCTGAACACACTTGTATGTCTTTGACTGGCTTCATTCACAGCAAAATGGGCAGAAGGTGCTTGCTTGAGGGTAACAATGTAAATAGCAGTGTTTTCATCTGGGTCATCTTGGCACATTACAACAACACCACCCAATAACAGCAGCAACAATAAATGCAGCAAATTAAGCTTCTTTACTCCCATTTTTGCAGAAAAACGGTAAATTCAGGAAGAAAGAGGATGRAAATGCAGCCCAATTACAGAAAGTTCCCTCCTTTATTAACAAAGAAAGAAAAGGGAGGGAAAATGAATGAATGCAGTGGGGAAAAAATGGGAAGAATGTGAAGAGTTTAAAGGAAGRAGGATGATGAATTAATTAAAGGAAAGTACTGTATAATGCATGCTTTGATATGCTACATTAAAGGCAATCACTTGAATAATCAATAATAATAATAAGTGAACACTGAGTGAGTGAGTGAACACTGTGTTAGTGAAAAAGAGAGGATTAAAAAAAGGAAGAAGGAGAAGAAAGGAAGTGCAGAAAGAAGAGAACTAGAGAAGTGAAGTGGGGTGTTAATTAAGTTTTGTCATGCGAAGAGACAAGAGGCACAATTCGTCCATTTTCTTCTTGTACTCTAGCCTTCAGTGTATAAGAGACAGGAAGAGAAGAGAAGAAGTGAAGTGGGGTGTTAATTAAGTTTTGTCATGCGAAGAGACAAGAGGCACAATTCGTCCATTTTCTTCTTGTACTCTAGCCTTCACACACCGCCCAAAAAGGCTTTGCTTTTTGGTCAATTTGAGTCATCTTATTGTTAATCCACTATTTTTCTTTAATTTTTTTTACAATGTTCTCACCACATGATTTGTTAATTTGGTGCTAATGATTTAGGGAGGGGTCGAAGAAGATGGGAAAATTAGTCACTACCATGAGAATGTTAAGCCGGAATAAATTGATGTATCCCCTTTGATTTTGGAKGGTTATCGTTGGTAGAGGGGTTGTACTTACTTCGGAATTAGGCCTCTACAACTTATTTTCTTCCGAATATTTGCACGGACACCCCACATGATAACATGGACCTCCCACTAAAGTTTGGGGTCATTCACTAATGGGGTCTCGAGAAATCGAAAAAAGGTGAATTATACACTTTGATTTTGGGTCATTTTGGTGACCCTCTCAATTTTATACGAAGTACATAATTTCTCTCACACCTTAAAAGTCATGAAAGATGTCGATAATCAATCAAGCCCACGAAGATCGGATCTAGATTCGTCATCTTTGCCTCAAATTTCGCTTGGGTTCATCGTATGATCATTGGAACTTAAGGTAAAGTTTTCGGTCAATTTTTAAAAAATTGTCCAAAAGTCTATGTAGTGTGGATTATAATCTTTGTTTTTTAGACCTAAAACAACGTCATTTCGGACACCGTCTCATTTTTCCCGAAAATTCCACCACATGCTTAAGCAAACATATGATGACATCACGTCAAATTTTAGCATCAAATATCAAGTATAGAGGCAAAAACACAAGTTTCAATGATGATCGAGCACCAACGTTGTTTTATGTATTAACTTTGCAAACCAGCTCATACCAACTTGATAACTCGTATCACCCTAAAATTTGGCATGAATTCATAATTTGTACTGAAGAACCCATATGATCATATATATATATATATATATATATATATATATAGAGAGAGAGAGAGAGAGTCAGGATCCAATGAAAATCACATGTTATATGAAAACGTGAAAACCAAAATAAATGGGTACGTTTTACATTTTAAGGGGTACATACAAGCAGTAAAGGGGTACACAAGACTTTCAGCACTATTGATGAACAGTACACGTGTACCCCTTTAAACCTTCAATGTACCCCAGATTGAAATACAAGTATATACATAGATTAAATCGTGACCGTCCATCTCAAAATCCTACGGTCAAGATTAAAAGTTTTTAGTTTTCACCTAAAATTTGTGTTTTCACATGATCCTATTCCTATATATATATATAAAATTAGAAAGTACTCCGTACTTCATCAATAACTCGTTATTGTCTCTGGCAACGTAGTTCGAACTCAATCATATTCAAAATTTCAAACCAACACAATCCAATTTCCAAACATCAAGCGATGCCTCGTTAGAACATCACACATTCACAACCACATTAGTCACATAGACTCGTGAGTCATGACTCATTTTCATACTTAAAAGTTAAAACTAGCACAAATTGTCAAAGATGTTACCCGTTGCAAAAGAAGAAAAAAGGACCAGCGGGTCCCAGCCCAAATGAACCAAAAGCCATGTAAAGGTTTAACATGAACGATCTTACACATTCTCCCACTTTTTTATGTAATGTCCGTTCTTATTTTACTTTACAATCATACACATTCATACTAAACCTCCCGTATCCATAAGTTCGAATAAAGTTAATTAAGTATCAATAAGATTAGATGGTACTAAATTACTAATAAGTTATGTTGAAGAGAATAAACCCGTTAAATGAACGTCTTCGATAACTGTGTCTCGGCCCAAAAACCTTTCCCGGCAAAATAATACCATAGTAGTGGGCACAGCCTGAAAGTGAAGCCAGACTAGCCATCCACTACTACGACAGTGTACAATCTTTGCATATGAATGCTACCATTATTAATAATTTACCACCCAAGTACGTCATTGTTTCTTTCCTCAGCACCATTGTCAACCACATCTTATCATTCATCAATTCAGTACTTTTGAAAGAGATTACTCACTAGTGTGTTAGGTCAATCTTGTTTTTATGTATGAATTATGAAATAATGTACATACACGATCCATCGATCTATCTATGTATATTATTATTGTTTACCAACTTATAAGCCCGACCATTATCATCGATTTATAAAGCGTATAATCATTGAGTAGTATATTTAATTTTATCTTGTATTTTGCTTAATTATCCATCTATTATGTTTAGAGAATTAGACATTTGATATCACATCAAATGTGACTCATCATTTACGACTTACAAATATGATCGGATTAACTTAAAAAATTCATTATATACCAATAATATATATGATACTACTCCGTATTATATATCTATCGTGTTAGAATGAATGATTATTATGGAACAACATTAATGTTGAAGCAAGGACTCCGTGTGATAACTAGTTGTCCCACACAAGGCTATCATGACAAGGACAATGACATTGAACGAAGTCAATGTTGAGCATTTCTATATGAAATTTAGACCTTGAAACTTTGCAATTATCTCGTTGTTGTAAGTAAATATTCAAGGTGATCTGAGCAAGTGTGACCTAGCTAGCGTTGCTTAACAAATGAAATATGAGCGAGATGCTATCGGGGTCTTACTAGTTACTATACCTAACGGGTGAGTATGGACGAGCCACGTGTCAAGTCCATGGCCCTCGTACTTTGGTGGACTGTGTCTGTATGGGTCAAGAAAATGTTGTATCAGTTTTATCACTTTTATGTCAAATCTCTAAATATTAAGGCTTGTGCACATTTCATCCTATATATTGCGCCGTGTTGTGTCGTCTCGCTTAGAATTTTTAAATTTTATGGATTTTTCTCCAAAATAAGTGTACCCACGTGTGGGTTGGCTAATGTGCTCATGTTGGACTCGTTACAAAGTTTTAAAATATTGTTCACGGACCACACATGTTGGCAACGGCTCGTGTTGGTCAGGCCCAACTCGTTTCGTGTCAAGCTAATCTCGTACCAGCCCAACCCATGCTTAGCAGAAAACTCTAAATCTAGTGAAATTGCACGTGTATTTGTATTCTCACCCCATATACTTAGACAAGTCAACACCCCCGATCCAAGTCCATCAATAAAACGTTGAATTTTTTGTTAAATTAACAGGTCGTGTCAGTTTTTACCAGTTCTATAAACTTCCACTCTCCATATAAASCTACTTCAATTCATTCTTTYGTTCCCCAAATCCTCTTAAAACTCAATAAATTTTCTCTATATTCTACGGAGTATAACTCAATCTCTCTCTCATTCATCACGCATGACACATACACATCAAATATCCTAACATGACTTCAATCCAATTAAACAATTTAAACCATATTCGTAGTACAAATGTACAATAGTATGTGTTACATAGGACATAGTGAAGAGAATATATGAATCATGATGTATAATCACCGTATCAAAAAAGAAGATTAAAAAAAAAACACACACACATACAAAGTAAAAAAGGGTGTGTAGTAATATCTAGGCAATCATAATGTCTCTAATAACCCGTTAATCCCTTATTATCATTAGCTGCTGCTTCTTTCTTTTCCGGTGCCACTCATTCAACTTGACTTTCAACCCAGATGTAATAATCTAAGTGCAACACTGTGATTTCCACCTTTAATTTTTTGTTCCACTTTTTAACGGCTATATATGAAACATGATGAGACGACTTGCCGCTGTTATCTAACCTAATGTACTCCATCCGTTACGTTTTATGTACAACTCTTGATATTATTTGAGAGTGGTAAAATATTCAAGTGTTGCCGATAAAACGTAAGAGATGGAGTACTTCAATTAATTTGTTGCCAATATTCAAGTCTCCATTTGTGGGACGGATCAAATTTCCAAWTTGTTTAACCCTACCTGTGCAAACATTGCATGGTTGTGCATAAATAAAGAGAGRGAKATTTAATGCACTCGACCATTGTAAACTGTTGCATGTAGACAGCATTGTCCGATCTCTTGGTTTGCAGTGGCATTTAATTTAGATGCGTCATGCACAAATTGTGTTATCTATCAATACCCACTGTTCGTACAACACGAGCCCGTCAAATAACCCATTAGTTTCGGGAAAGGATTTTTTTTCGGGTGTCAAGGGAGGCTCAAGGCAGGGATGAGAATCGTTCTAAAGATTTTAAAATCGAGAGGGAAACTTTAACCACTTGAGTTATCCCTCACACTTTAGAAAATGATCTTTTGCCTTGCGATTTAATTTGTTTCAAATCGTTGAGAGTTATACTAGTCTCTCACAAATTGAACATTCACAATCTTCTAGCAAATAATACTTTTCAAGTAGGAACCTGATTTCCTAAAAAACAGTACAAAACTACAACACGTGCATCTAGTCAATATAGTCATAGAGCTGGGCATGGGTTGGGCCGACACGAGGGTCAACACGACAGGATACGAGTTGAGCATAGCCCAACACGAGTCCACTGTCGGCACGACATGAGAAGCACACAGATGGGTCGTGGACGGGCCATGAACAACGTTTTTAAAAGTTAGCACGAGCCCGACACGAGCACGTGGGCCGAGCCGCTCGTGAGCACGTTCTTTTTAGAGGGAAATGTATAAAATATTAACAATTATAAGTAAGGTACGTGGGCTGGCACGACATGACACATGGGTTGAGTTGGACACGAACCTTATTTTTAGAAACTCGACACGAGCTCGACATGGCTCAACGTTATCCTTGACCCGTACAGGACGAGGCCCATAGACTTGGCACGTGGGCCGTCCTGGAATGGCCCATGCCCACCTCTATTTGTCATGTAGTTCAAGTGTTCAACCCTTAATTAAGGGAAGCATAAGCCAACAATATATAGTTCTTCAAAACAAGGTGCTAAATAAATATTGACTGGAGTTGTTAGTTAAAACAATCTTTATTTTTTGTGATATTATTACAAGTTTTGACTTCATTAGCTTCCTTAATATCTTACTAAAGTACAATGAGGTGAGTTTTTCATCAATAAATATAAGAATAATGTTATATGTAGCTCTTAGAATTGTATGTAAGCATTATAATTATTTTCTATAGTGGCACTTGTATATTTGGAAATTTATAACGTAAATATGCTTAAATTGATGTAATTAGTAGTGTTTATTTTTTTCTAAAATTTTCTTTTATTTTAAAAGTTTCTTACATGCAATTCTTAAGACTGCATATAACTTTTTCTTAAAATTAAACAGTTTTGCCTTTTAGTGTCAAAAATATTTTTTAAGAAGCAAGATAAGTCTTTACCACTTGGAGAAACCGTACATCACACCAGATTAATCTAGTTAGTTAGCAATTCATTGTAATGTACTTGTAATTTGTAAAGACTAATTAAAATGAATTAAAATCT
This sequence comes from Bassia scoparia, assembly GCA_008642245.1. Classification (NCBI taxonomy): domain Eukaryota; kingdom Viridiplantae; phylum Streptophyta; class Magnoliopsida; order Caryophyllales; family Amaranthaceae; genus Bassia; species Bassia scoparia. The sequence continues at coordinate 242,247 of SNQN01000037.1, read as the reverse complement.
CAACCAATTTATAAAAGAAAGTCTTTTTAAAATGCCAAACCAAATTCTCTTATGATATATGACATCTGAATTCCTGCAAGACACTAAAATGGTTGCATTTCTTTTTTTGTTGGTAGCGACACAGAAGCGAACATAAGAAGCGGTGAGTCCGGTGACTATTTAAACTATCCATCACTGTCAAATGATTGCATTTCTTAGTTTGCAATCCAAATGATATCCATTTACTTGGTGAGTATGGGCTTTCAGGCCAGGTATCAACTGGACCGGACTAGGCTAGAAGGTTTTGTACCAAAATGAGGTTTGTACATCACCTAATCGGATCGACTACATTAGGTACCAATAACCATGCTACGAAAATTTATTAGGAGTTTACAAAATGACCTAATTGTATGTTCATTAATCATTAATAATTGATTCATTGATGAGATTGTATTTGTACCAAATCAAAATTAAAGTACTCATATAATCATATTCACACGTTGATTACTTGATTCTTAAAGAGGGTGTTAGTTATTGAATTTTCTTTGTTAGTTTTAGTCAACAATCTACATTTGAACATATGGAGTTTTCGAGTTAGCTTCCGAATTATAAAACCGTTACTTTCGTAGAATTTCCAATACCGGAAACATTTTTAAAATTTTTATTTAAGTTTCAAAAAACCGTTTCCGAGTTTCGGAAACTATTACTGTACACAAACAATATTGACTCTGATCACAGTAAGAATTTTTTTCGCCTAAGATTTCTAACAGAAGCCCTAGACACAAAAAGCCACTCCCAAAGAAACGACCCATATACCCACATTCACGGCCACCCAACTCCTTCTATCTCCCTCTCAATCTCCATCATCCGATCTTCGTCAATCTCTCTCCACCGTCCGATTCAATCTCACTCTCATCGCAAGAGCAACAGCAAACACCATCCGACACTCCCTCATCACCGTCCTCCGCCACGTCGCACTCTCTCTCCTCCGGAATCTCCTCCAACTCCACCTTGAACCTCCGACACGACTCCTCTTCTTCGCCTTCACCGCCAACTCAACCTTCTCCCTCAGTACGACGCCGTTTTGCGAAGCACCGAAACCTCGACTTCTCCGACACCGCAGTCCTTGCTGAGCATCGACTTGCACTCCATCCTCGTAAGCCGTCGTCGCCTCGCCGGAGCACTCCTTCAGGAGGCGATTCTCCGCCACGTGGACCTCGAACACGACGCCGTCGCAGGCGCGCACGCGGTCGTAGGAGGCGAACACCACCTCGGAGTGAGGATGCGGTGGAGCGTCACGAAAGCCGGTGAATCAGGTTCGGAATTTCGAGTCGTTGATTTCGAGGAGACTCCCGTTGATCCGCGGCAGAAACATCAAAGTGATAATCTCCGGCAGACACGTCACGGCGGCGGTGGAGGAGAGCGAAAGTCGAAGCGAAACCGATTTCAGACGAATAAATCGATCATCCTCGTTGCTGTAGCGGTGATAATAATCCATGGTACGACACATTATCGCAAATCTATGATTCTGAACGATGAATGGATTCAAATTTTTGATTTGGCATGAATGTGATGATGATTGATTGATTCGATTATAAAGGAATTGAGTGTTATTGAGAAAAAGATGGTCAAAGTATTTAAATTGAGGCGTGGTTTGATTCAAGGGGAGGGAAGCACACGGTTTTGTAGAGAACAAGGGGTTAACTAAACGACAAAAATGAAGAAAGAAAGAGTAAACGACGAAATATTAAATTGACGGTGTGAGAGGAGTCTTGGGAAGTACGTCGTCGTTTTGGTGAGGGTACACAATACACCGTACACTTAGACGTATAAGAGGGGTGTGTTTAGTGTTTTTAATAACCACGTGTCAATTCGAGTCCAATGTGGTGTCGAAGTTTGCTCCTACAATTATTGTGCGTTTCATGCAATTTGCTATTCTTTAACCATTCGAAATTAGGGGTGCGATTATATTTGCATTATAATGCGGAGTACAACTTATAGATCTCATWGCATTAAAAATAAATAAATAAATTATAGTTTACTTAAATTGTCATATCCAAATTCATTAACATTATGATTATCAATTTATCATATCCAAATTCAGCTAGTTGTATAATTGGTGATACGTCATATGCATTTTGGAAACGAATATGTTCGTGAATTTGTCGCTTTTTTTTTTTTTTTTTAAATATGGGTTTTCACAAATTTTCTTATTTTAAGAATATAAAAATACAGCAATTAAAGTTAGATGCAAGGAATTAAATAGAATAATAAAAAAAATCAATAAATTAAATTAAAGTATTCGCGTTGCTTATCTTGGACTAAATTATCACTAGCACTATAAGTACTCGATGTGTGCGTTCAATTTTAAAATTTATATTAAATAAATATTCTATTAGAAAAAAAAATCATGTAATTGAGTAAAATTCAAATTAACAATGGCGGTGAATTATTATGATTTTCAAATTTTCGATGTAACTTTTTCTTTTCAATTGAATCTCTCGACAATGAGATTAAATGATTAATTACATTGACATACAAATAGGAATATTAAAATACATAATAATTTAATAAATATTCAATTCCATATGGTTTTCAAAATAATTTGCAATGATTAAGTGATTCATGTGAAAATTTTAGTCTATGTAATTAATGTATTTGTATTTGAATTAGTTTAATATAGTGTACTTTTTTTTATGTTGCTAAGTATGAAATGTACAAAAAGATAAAGAGAATTTATAATTTTTTAATTAAGGGTAATTAAGTCTTTTACATCATTAAGGGTATTTACGTCTTTTAATAGGGAACATCATTGCTCCCTTTGATTTATATAATAGAGATATACTGGTCGAAAATTTTGGGCCTAGTGAGCCTTCATGACCCCACCCCATCACGCTTGTGCCAAGCCTACCATGTACCGGGTCCACCAAGGCACCAACCATGTCCAAGCAAAATTGAGTTTAATTAGGGGTTCTGGTCTRAAGAGGGTCGCCTTATGTAGGGTCATTAACAGGTCAAACTAAATGGAATGATGGATTGTAATAGGTCAATAATGGACGGGTTTGTAAAAGAACAAGATACGACTCCGTATTATAAACTGTAATTTTGGATAAGCTAAGGAGCCTAAGATAATCCAAAAGTCCAATTAGCACCATCCTTCAAGTTGTATATCTGCTTTACCAAAGTGCATGATTGTATTTGTATCAGCATAAAATCTTTAGTCCCTTTATATTTCATCTTTCCAATTAAACATTCACTTATTGTAAAGTAGAGAATATTGATGGTCCTAAAGGATAAGGTATTGTTATGCTTTCTAGTTTCTCTATGTACTATTTGATCTAGGCACTACATAGATTTCAATCATCAGGTAAAACCGTAAAAGCAGAGGATCATATTATACATACAACWTACGTGTTGAAATCAATGTTGCATCCTCGCACTTTGACACCCAAGTTCACTAAAACTACGAGCTTAAAGTACGATTGCTTGTCCATAATTACCACCCATGATACTGTTTTCGCCCTGGCCTGGCTGTATTGAACTATTGATGCATGTAACCTCAGCTCGAGTCCACTCCTGTACCCTAATCAAGCGTGCAGTAGTGGACTCGAGGTTACATACATGGCATTGTGGCATTGTGGTGTCTAGCACCTTTGGTATTCTTTATCTTCAGTTCTTTTATCAGAGTCGATATTATAAAATTGGCATCAGATGCTTCAGAAAAGGCAAGAATATATAAAAGAGGAAATCAAAGGAACTTTTATGAAAAAACTGGCCTTAAACTTTTGTTTGAATTGATACTAACCAGTCAAGTAACTATCTGCTTTACAAAATTGCACATTACATTTGCACCAGCATAACTTGTTTTTGTAAAATACTACAGTATTTCTTCCATTGCTTAGAGTCTGATACCTTGGGATGTCTATGATTCTGGAATATCAGTATATCATCACAAGCATTTTCGCGCTTATCCATTCAATGATCAATTTAGAGTCATGCATCTTACTGTATATCTTAACATACATATAGCATGTTACTGTAAGAAATGATTATTCCTGCAATTTGGGCACCACCTTCGCATCGAGTCATGCATGGTCTAATGCTGAGAGTTTATTCACTTTCGATCAGTTTCTGTAACTACAGTTTCATGATGAACTCGTACGTTGTTGCAAGTATAGTCGAATTATGCCTTATAAAAGATACAAGATTAACGAGGTGTAATGTGCCACATATATAAGCAGATCATTACTACAACTGATTAGTGATTACATAGAATTAAGTAGAAGGATAAAACAAGTGAAAGATTAAAAAAGGAAGGTAATCTAATGAGTAATTAAAGACATCTGATCTGAACTAGTCTAGTAGTAGTCTTGGCTGATTATTATTTAACAATCTAATTCTAAGCAACCAGAACGTACTAACGAGCTATTGATCATGACAGACTATCCTTTCTGAGTTGCTCCTCTCAAGCCTTTCGCGGACAGATGATATGTAGCTWGCTGCCTTCGTGTCAACATTTTCATCAGCTACTATGCTGAAGTAGCCYCCAAACTCGTTGACAGCAGAATAATTGTAGTCATATTCTGCTGGCACAAGGAATGAAACCTTCTGTCTAGGCTGAGGCTTCGAGTCTTGATGATCGACAAGATAAGTGATCGAAGGAAGAGAAGCAGATGACAGGTTTGGCCTTGACTGCCTGCTCGTATACTGGCCACTCGACGAAGATTTTGAAGCCCCGGGGAAGGAAAACAACCTCCCTTTAATAAAACCTCTACGCTTCTGTTGCGAAGAATCCATCTTTCTGTTTTATCTGATCTTTAGCTTGTGTGTATTTTTTTTATGAGAACTTGTGTTTCCCTACATAAAGGAAAAATGCCCTATTTATAGTAGTTTGGAGATATTCCTCTTACTGAATTTTTGGAGATGAAAATGAATGGATAAATTAAATGGTGAGTAAAAAAGCAAGCAATAATATCTCAAATAAGATTCCACATATCATATTCTGTAATTGAGGATAATGATGACATATATATTCTAGGATTAAGAGTCGATTTGAAACAAGAAATTGTGATTATGCAGCATCTTATTACTTCAGTTGTCTTTATTATTCCAACTTTTACAACTGAATTATATTATTCAACACCTACATAACCTTAACCTTAAGGCAATCTATCAATGTTAGATCACATAAAAAAATCTGAAAAACATTACAGCCTTTCTCACAGCCAGAAAACAACATGAACCCCCCTACACTACGACGTCCACTGATTTTGTAAAAAAAAAAAAGATTGGTGACACGTGTAACTATTATGCACGTTAGAAAGATTAGCTCAGTGCTGAAGGATCAGCTGATCAGAAAAAGACTTCCACGGACGAGTGGCAGGTGGCTCTAGTGCACGCGTGTAGAATGTAACGACGATGTATGGCATAGTAGCAGGCTGCATCTTATGCCATACTTCCCTTCTCAGAGAAGGCTGGTAGGCTAGGCTCAATGGTTGATCATGTGGTTGTCTGAGAGCGCAACACAACATCAGATCAAAGAGCTGTAAAGTCTGATCAGACGTGTACTGCGTAAAGGCAATAGTTATATTSGCATCWATATTTAGATTCATCAAAGATGCTGTAACATGTGCCAATTCAATACAGCGAGCATCCTTTTTGATTTCGCATTCTGTTTACTGAAARAGACGCCCTCCATTTCTCCTCAATGTCCTCATCATGATCTGTGAAAATGGGGGGCAAAGGACATGAAACCATCATTTCGTAGCTCCAAATGTGGCCATAGACTCATAGTTTGACTCGGTCCATATTCTGTTAGTCTCTTCAAATACTACTCATTGTAGAAGATCAGTACTGTAATCTTCTGATCTGAATTCTGAACTGTTGATGAGTTACAATTAGCCTAAAATGGGTGCTTGCACATCTTACAGATTGATTATAATCAGAGACGATATCATGTATACTTTCAATTATTGAACTAATGATTCTTGTGTATATTTGTATGTTATCACTTCGGCACTGATACTAGTACAAATGTACAACACATATGTGCCGGTCTAGGTGTCACGTGTCACTTCCGGCTTTTTTATGAGACATCAAAAACAACGGGTTCAAAGTTAAGTGATAATATTCGAATCGGTGAGTCGAGGATTTGGCACAAACAGAGCACCTTTGGAACTTCAACACCATAAATATAGCAGAGAAACAGGATTAAACAGGGTGGTTTGAAACAATGTAACCTACAATTCAGTTGCCAATATGATTAGGCAGACAAAGATCAACAGGCGACAAGCTCTTGAAACTGACAAGATAAAAAAAATTTACGTATTTTAATTTCCTACTAATTKCACAGGAACTTGAAACAGATTATGAAAAAGCATCCACGATCATTTAACATATTTAAATTCTACTATTCCAAGTTCCAACCATACGGGAGATTCCTAAGAGACCTGTTTTCATGAAACACGTCGTGGCCTAAGTGGAATCCTCCGAAGCTACGAGCATCAGTATTAGTACTACTAGAGAATGAAGCTGAATTATCAATATCCTCCAAGCCTTGAGAGCGCGAAAATGGGGTCAAACTATTACTTAGATGCAGGGAAGTGATGCTACCTTGAGGTGATGATGAACTCATTACCGATGGCTGCATGACAGGTCCCACGCAGATATCCGATGATTGGGATGGATACCTTGACAGAAGAGAGAGAGCACATCCTGAACTGTCAGGTGAAATCTTTAGGCTGCCTCTTCTGCTTCCTGTTGGAGCAATGTTATCCTGAAGTGGCTGATAAGTTGTTTCTTGATTATTTCGAAAGTAAAGATCAGGCTGAGAAGTTATTGGCCAGTTGACAGTATGCATTTGAGGGCAACAAAACTGCAGCATTCCATCTCCTGCATTTCGAAGAACATAGAATATCATTAAAAAAAAACAGGAACCAAAGATGACAAATGGTTTATGGCTTTAAGCCAGTAAACATTTCATGCACAGAAGTTTGGCAGAGAACTGATAAGATCACCTGTATGCGAGGACAGATAACCACCAGCAGTATCGGACATATAATAGGTTTCAGGCTGTTTTTTCCTCCTACGTCGATTATGTCCATCCAAACGTTTTCTGCAGCTCCTCTTAACCTCGTCAAATTCTTCCAGCGMATGAAACCTAAGAGAATCAGTTGCATACAATGAGATTAGATAATTAAAAAAAAACACATGTAATCTAATCAAGGGGCAAAAGTTTGTCCAAATAAATTACTCGTAGGAGTTGTCTGAAGGGACGTGGTACATCGTGATTTTTTTAATTTATTTATTTTTAACTGCACATATATTAATAGATACACTACCTAGGATACTTGGCTGACTTATTTTACCAAAGTCATCTATAAGATACAATACGAAGACAGTGACAAAATTTTGCAGGATTAAAAATGTAATCTAAAAGCTATTAGAAGATAATATACAGCCAAATTAAGGTGTTAAACAAACAGGACAGTGCCGTTAACGAGGTCAATGGTCTATCACAAGATAATATTTCCATAAACACWAAACACTAGACCTGTTTCGAGGTTAAGCAAGTTCATTACACGTTAAGCAACTAAACCAGTTATTGAGCTGCTTCTAAATTTAGCTGTCAAATTGCAAGTGCAACTTACCTGCTACATTGCTGGCAAAACCTCTGCTCCTTCCCACAAATAAGAACCACAGGTGTCTTAGAGTGCCTCTCGCATACCTTATGACGGCGGTGGTACTCCCTACATAGATTAAGGTCAGAAGTACACCCATCAACTGAGCAAGAAACTGTACTTTGGGCTCCGCTGTTGCGTGGCCTTCCTCTCTTTGACAACGCTAACACCGGTGAAGAAGAAGTAGAAGAAGCCATATTCATGCTTGTCGAATTCTTAAACGCTGTTTCCATAGACATAACTCCTATATCTTCCAACCTTCCCAGCTTCAGATCCACTGAAAACATGTTGGTAATCCCTGAGCCACTTGAACCTTCTGCTAATGTTGCCAGGTGATGATGATAACTGTTGTCTTGAAGCTCTAGCTTACTCAAGCCATTCCAAGCACATGACTTCGAGTCCCACTCCATTATTACCTTCTTCTTTTGGTGAACTTMAATAATATCCACTCACAAAACTTTAGCCTAAACCACTTGCTGGATTTTTGACCCTACTACAGAACGATGTCGGTAGATGGTCTATATCACCATGTTGGTACTTGGAAACTCCATTAAATCAATGGCCACAAAAAAAGAGACAAAGATTGCCTTGACATGAAAAATATGTTAGGGAAGAAAACTAGAAAGGGAAGCCATTAATAAACAAGAAGATAAGATAAAGACTTTGATGGTAAACGAAGTATAACATTCACAACTTCACAACACAAAAATACTAAATGTTCCTCATTATATAAAAAAAAACACAGCAGGGGAACTACCAAGGTAAAAGAAGTTGCAAGAAAGTGCATGGAAGTACATTATATTGTGTGATTTTATAAAACCAACTCAAGTACCAAAGCAATGAAAATAAAATATAAATATAGTAAGAGCAAAGGAGAAGAGAAAACCTACATTCAAGTCGTTGAGCAGAAGAGCACTAATATTGGGCTTCATAAACCACCCATATTCTGACATTTAAGATCAGGGGTAGTTAAAAAAAAAAAAAAAAACTCAGCATTTGCAAAACTTGAGAAAACAGCATAAAAGAGAAAGATGAGAGATATGAGGAAAAGTCTTATTGTGTGATGAGGAAGCACAAATATATTTGCTCCACCTTAAGATGAAGACATCMAGGACAGCTTATTAGTTGTGGGTGAAGAGGAAACACAAGTGTTTTTGTCCCCCACATTTGATACTAGACTACACAGTAGAAGACAAGGCCTTTTGTCTTACTAATGATTAATGAGTTATGCAGTGGGTTTTGGTAAACTCCCTACTTAATTACTTATGCATAAAGGATTAACACGGTGTGTACAAACTCATCACTCATCACCTTCTTACAGAATGTTTGCTTTCACCAATGTTGCTTCCTAAGGAATCGTCACGAGTCGGTCCGAGTAGTACGAGCTAACTAACTAATAATCCTCAAAGGCATGAAAGTAAATAGTATAAGCACAGCAATTATGATTCATAAGACATTATTTCCTATTTYCTAGGGTATTTCATATAGTTGGATTACATTTATGATGATAATACTCTGCATTAAGCAGGCYTTACACCAGAAATAACAGTTTCACAGTTGTAATGTATGAACTTTACCTCAGTCTTCTTATTTACACTTTTTACAAAACAACCTCACTATTGTTATAATAGTCAACCTGGAAATGAGATACAGCTGACTCACTATCTTCCACTCTAACCATTTTTATTTCCATGCCAACTAAGGTGAGTTGGGTTAGTTTAGACCTTTTTTACTCTTACTAGAATGCTGAGGAGTGTTCATTATGTTTTCCTTTTTTGGGTGATGATTTGTTGTTTAATGGCTGTTGGTAAGAGCAAATCCAAACAAAGGAATTTGCCAATTACTTGAGAAAAACTCTTTCTTTTCAATTTCMCCTGATAATCTTACTTTTAACAATCCTGTACTTTCATGAAATTAATGACATACAGGATGTTAGGAAGCAGTAACCAACCACAAAAAATGTTGGACTTTTAAGTATCATTATCTTTGAAAAGGTAAAATAAAAAAAAGTACTCGTATTATAAATCATTCTATAAAGTTTCAAAAGTAAAATTTCAACTTTACAATCTTTTAAACACTTTTAGTTTCCCTTCTACAGTCTCATACTGAATTATCGACACTATTACGAAAAAATATGGTCATGTTGGGTCTAGTTTAATTCATCCAYCGTCAAATAGAGTTGCCTATTTAAGTGGCAAGTGAGTTGGAGACACAATAAAAAGGGGTGTAAGATACAGGGGGGGTGATAAAAGCATGGAGGTGGGGGCATAGACGCAGAGTGAGGTTGTTTTCATCTTTCACTTCAACTAGGACCGCTGATAATTGATACACTRTTCTACTAACAAGTTCCCAAAATACATAACAAGATGCAAACAATTTCGGACTCACACATCTACTAGTGCAGACTCCTAATTACTGCCCTACCATTCAATTGTGACCAAAAAACAAATATATAAAAACATYATCACTTMTCACATGTGACCATGATTATACATTTATAGTTTCATACTTTCATACATACCATGGAGCCATGGACCTTAAGGTATAAGTACTCCGTAATATATTACGACTTATTAATACTTGTATGGATCTCGATATGAAGCATAACSAAACATTCGAAATAYGCACACATTGAGAAAATGTGAAAGGTATCCCAAGGCCGGCCAAAGCCCTAATTCTTGAAAATGGTAGGATATAAGTGCATAACTAAGAATCATTATCCCAAGTGTACTCGCGAGAGAGTCTAAATGACGATATCAAAATCACAAGCTCGACCACCTATTACTAGACCAAGGTCGGCCCGATAGAGGCACAAGAAACTGTTTCACTGTCGACTGTCGACTGTTGAGTATCAACAACTGATAAACAGCCCTCCTACTCCACTAATGACAAACACTACAATAGGTAGGAAACAGTAAATCAACAGACATCAAGGTGTCAACAAAGATTCTGAAGGCCTCCCATTCGGTTTCCGAATTAAGACTCCACACTGTTGAAGTACAAAAAAATATTCTATTGCTTCATTCTTTCTCAACACAGTTTTACAATCCAAAACCATGCATTGCTTCTTCAAGGTTGGCACCAGCTAAAGTACCAATTGTCTTTAATTCGTTATAAACTGACAKAATGMTAACTACAGTAGGACCCAACATATYGAACCATCAATTTGATCAACTATATGAATTCATATAAATGGCAACTTTTTTATTAAAAAAAATTTGTTTACGACCAATATGAATTGACAAAGAACAATATAGGTCTTGTGACAGGTTGTATCTATCTGTGGTGAAAAAATGGTATCCAAAACAGCTACTTCGTATAAAATTTTATACTAAAAGACCAGCTTGTCATTTCAGCAACCAGGTTCACATATAVGATCGCATCCGAGGTCTAGTCAGGGACTGACCTCCATCAACATGTACAGAAGTTCCAGTCATATACCGTGAATCGTCGCTTATTAGATAARTAACAGTTGAGGCCAAATCTTTCTTAGGATCAAGCCATCTGGGCAGTGGTGATGCTTCTTTCACCATTTTCTCGGCTCGTTCTTTCCCCACTGAAGCAGGGTATTCATCTTGAAGGTGCAAGCCACGGACGATTCCATTAACTCTGATGTTGTGTCTTCCTATCTCCATWGCCATTAACTAAACAAAATAATCACAAACGCCAATATYAGATACAATTTTGTGCAAGCAGAATAGCATATAAAGGAAACCGATATTGATAAATGTTACATAGATGCATATCAAGAACTACCATCTAGAACTACCTACAGCATTGAAATTAATGCCAAAACAAAATTGTGATCATTTTGAACCAGCTACCTACTGGAATTACACAGTTAATAATTGATTTGATGTGAACCTATAACTTCATATGGGAAGCACATGCAATGGTCCTACACTCTTCCATTTGCACTCCTGTAAATCTTTTCAAAAATAACCACAACCCTCAACTTTTATCGTGATAAACACCAACACAACAAAACAACAAAATAGCATACATTATTTGTTCAGGTAGTAGAGACAACAAAGGATTAACCACGCCAGAATCTAAAATCTATAACTAAATCTAAGGGAACAAGAAATTTGCACTAACAGCCAAAGCATGGTGGACTAACAGGGGCCATAGGCCCGTAGCTCAGCAGATTGTTTTTTCATGATATGTTTGTTTGTTTGTTTGTTTTGAGGATACCCAATTTTTAATAATGCCGGACTAATCTTGGATTGCTTCATATATAAAGGGTGTGTTTGTTTTGTAATTGCTTAGATTTGTGAAGAGAGGCAGTAACAAGAGAGTTTTGCTAACCTCTAATGAGATGATGTTTCTGTTAACATTGCTTACAGTTTGGTTAAACAGGGTTGCAGTTTGTTAATTTTATGTGCTTCTAATCGTTATTATTTGTATATATGTTGAAAGTTTCAATTTTGCTAATTATTATTATATTATTTTTAAGGTTCAATTTCAAAAGTTGCTTTATGCAATTTAATATGATTAGTATTGGTCATTGTAAGTTATTGCATAATGTGGGAGTTCAATGGTATTGCTCCCGCCTTCGAAATTGAAGGTTTGATATTGAATTCCCATCTTTGCCTACTTTCATGGTTGATGGGCAACTTTTGGCTTATAATTGGGTTGATCATGTATTGATATGGTGCCTTGTGTGATAACTGAACTGGGTTAATTTATTGAAATAGTAAGTTGTGTCATTTTCATTGGCATAGAAATGAGAGGTTTCTTTGTAATGTGGATACTCGCTAGCTTAGTTGGTTCATAGGAGTCGACGTACAGTTAAGACCAGGTTTATGTCTCATTTGTAAGCTGTAACTAATAAACTTCGAGCCTTTTCATGAACCATTAAAATTGCATCTATCATTATGTAAGGAAAACATGCTTATTCATGGTGAGTGGCATACATATTGTCATATTGATCCTTTCCTGTCCTACCAATACAAGCACATGATGCGGAACCAATACCAGCTACAAGCACAGAATCAGTTTGCTTTCATTGGCTCATGGTTGTGATTCGACACGAGGCTTAGGTTAGCTAGCTCCTTGTAAAGATGTGGAATCATATGTATGGCTTTCTCAATAGTATCCTTGAGGTTCTACTGGATGGGGGCTGCTTATGTTGATAGTTGACGTGATTTGTGAACAAATTAGAATTATGTACTTGTAGATTGAGTCATTCATTGTGCCCTTAATTATAGCCATACATTGAGCCATGTTGCTGTTCTGAAGGCATTTAGGTGCCTGTCGATGTCATTTTGTACAGTTTTTACTGTTGCGATGGCGTGAATGTCCCGAGTAGATCTCATCCGTCCAATGTTTAATGTTTGACCAAGATTCAACAAAGTCATTGTTAAGTGTACTGAAGCAAGATCTGATGAACAATTGTTATTAACTGCTGAAGTAGTTTTCTAGTTTATGCCTGAGTAGTATTCATGTTGCTATTATATATATATGGGCTGTATTGACTATTATGGTTATAGGAGTCTCAATTCCCATCCCATCTATCTAAGGTCTAGGACTATTTGATAACGTTTGGTTCAATTTTTGATGCAATTGTTTTTTTTTTTATTTTTAATGATCTGATCCATACGTGTTTTTTATAAATTGGGTGATATATCTTCTGGATCTAGATTTTCATTGAAATGTAATGTTTATATTGACAGGCTTGTTATCATGGGAATGAAGTCGTTTGCGAAGTATATGTGATAGGATAGCTGATTCAGTAAAAGATTCCAATGCTATTAGAGTAGAGGGTTGGACATGGAAGATGATCGAGAAGTAAGCTTCCATGCAGCTGTGGAAAAAGCGTGCAGTTTGCTTGGAAATTTGATGCCTTTGTCAACTGTTATGCTTACGAAGGTAAACTTAAGTGGCATTACTGTGATTTCCTGGATGTGACCGCTGTAGCAATTTAAATGTGATAAAATTAGATAGAATGAAGAAACTAGAGCTCATAACTTAGAAGCATAGAGCAAAGTATGTAAACCCCCCCCCCCAAAGTGTTCCGAGAAAAGGAAAAGAAAGAAACAGTTGCGATAATGCCCTCTTATTAATTTTTAAGAGCAAATCATGCGGACCTATGTGAGAAAGGACATTATTGATTATGTTATTTAGTACTAACTACTGAAGAATATGCTAATTTCTCTTTAAATTTTTGCTCAGAGATGGGTTGAGTTATCTTATAATGTTTAATTGAAATGCACGAGGCATAATATTTGTATTTTATGCATACTTTTAAACTAGGTACAAAGTTGATAACCAAAGTTTCATGTTAGCATGTCTACAGCTAGTTGTTTTGTTTGCAGCTTATTGTCATTATTGATGTACCTTAAAGCTTAACCCACACAAAAATTATCATGTAACAGGAAAAATGCAAGACCCTTTGTGATGGGTGAAGATGATTTTAAGAGACCATGAAAGTTAATTTTATGCAGTCTGTTTGGTGAAAGCTGTTGGAAAAAAAATGCGTGACCAAGAACAGGGATCCATTGTACTTTTGACTTCGATAAATGGAGCCGAGAGAGATTATACAAGGAGCTGCTGCTTTTGGTTCATGCATGGCCGGAGTTAATCAATTAGTAAGGTGAGTGATACTATCTTTGAATCCCTCAGCTTTTCTGGTCTTTCGGTTTGAATGTATGGTAGAAAGCTGTGGTTACACCAAGGCAGGCGTTCATGTGTTGTGCTGGGTCTGCAGGGAGTGTAGCATCATTACCACTGCATGGCATGATGGGTTCTACCCTCCCTTGATACTCAGACACACTGGCTTGTCACATGGGCTGTGCTGCAGGCAGCCTGTGGAATGGCCGTGCTGTGTGTGTTTTATGGAGTTCAGGAGGCGGTAAAGTGCAAATTGAAGATGACCGCAGGAAAAATTGAGTTATGGTCTCATAGAGGCTTTTGCTTGTTTGAAGTTATCGATTTGTCTTTGCTGTTTGTATTAGTCGATTTGTCCAGTTTTGTATTTGTTGATTTTTGAGTTTTTGTGTGTAGAAGCGTTAGGTAATACATTAGATGTTAGTTGTTCAATGTATGAAATAACTAATAAGAGAAAGCTCTTTCATAAAGCTTCTCGTGAGTTTTTTATTTATAATATTAGCCTCTTCTCTTCCACACTCTCTTCCAAAACACTCTTGACAAAATCTATTATGTGTTTCGAAATGGGTTTTATCGAACTGTCTGTTTAATCAAACCTTAACTCCCAAACCACCCGATTCTCTCAGTTAAATTGACCCCGGAAATTGAGTCTGATACCAATTTCTACTGCTGATCCCCACCCGCGAACAGGATCCTAATCTTTTCATTTCTACTTCTAATTTATCGAAATTGCTCAGCACAAGATGTTTTAGAAATAAACCATTTTAGTGAAACAAAAGTTGTTTGCGCTCATGA
>SNQN01000037.1:202820-227157 GCA_008642245.1 Bassia scoparia | reverse complement strand
GAAGTTTTAAACCGAACTGAGCGGAATATAATCGACGAAGTATAATTTAGACCAAAGAAATAAGGCTCTAATTTGAGTATTCCACATTATATGAACCCAATTCTTTAAAGAATTGAAGAAATAACTTACTTAGGTATTGTCTTGGCTAGGTTTGAATGTCTAATTACCGTACGAACAGTGACTGAGTACCCTGGGCTCAGCTCGAGCTCGGGACTGTGAAGGTAGTGGGACTCGGCTTGGCTCGTGAGCTCGGACAAGCCTGTAAACTTTGCGCTTGGCTCAAATTCGTTAAGAAATATTGGGTTTGTGCTCAACTTGAAGGCTCAAATTCAACTGATTTTTTAGGTTCAAGTTTCGAATTGTTTTTAGACTCTTGGCGTTTTTGACGAAGGAGAGTTGATTTCATTTGAATAAAATTCAGCTCGCATCTATATCTGCAATGGAAAATGAACTCAAAAGGACAAAAAAAACAAAAACAAAAAACTACAACCACAACATCTGAACTTAATTCTAATCACGCTCATTCCACAAAAGTGGATATAATCATGAAAACATGATTAAATATATTGTTCATGATTATATCGATGATGATCATCTTTCTGTAAATTTTCGTCGCCGCTACTGTAGATGTTATGGTAAAAGCAACCGCACCATAGTTTAAATCTCCTTGAGTTAACTTCATCTTCCCCAACGCAACAAATCTAAGATAAAACTCATCCAAACCGACAAAATAAAACAATACCTACATAAGCAAATATATTTTATACTAGATTAGCCTCGTGCGATGCCACATTTATATAATTTATTTTTTAAAAAAAACAAAAATTAAAGGAACATTACAAATTACAAACCAAATAAAGTTGTAAGGTTTATATTTATAATGTTAAACATTAGGTGGCTCTTGGGTTAAGTGGCTATAATTAAGTTGCACATAATTCCCGATCGAATGCTCGTATTTAAAATAAATTTTAAATTATCAACTTAAAACTTGATTTAAAAAAATAAAAGTATCAAAATTTGGAGTTAAATTAAAGTTTATATTCCAAAGAATATTTAATAACTTATCATTATTATTTGTTTTCATTTTTTATTTATCATTAACTAAGGGGAGTTGGGAGGAAATTTGGGAGGGAAAAAAAAGAAAGGTGGGGATTGCTTTAGTATAACTAGCTTTTAAGTGCACGCTATGCGTGCTTAAAACTAAGAGAAAAAATTTTAATCTATATTTAAATTTGATGCTCTTTGAATTGTAACCTTTTTAAATATTGTATCATTTTTCAATCATAATTCATTTTATTACCATGAATGTTTTAACTTTTAAGTAGTAGTAGTAGTTTTATTTGGTAAATTTAAAATCTTTCTTTATTTGAAAATTTTTAGTAGGAAGTGAATAATTAAGAGAGCTTTAAATATGTCGATTTATATTTATTAAAGAGTAAATCGGACATTTCCTAAGGGGGACACCATGCTCCCCCCTTGGCTTATATAATAGAGATATATAGATATATAATATATAGATTATTTGTAAAAACATCACTCGACCCCAACAATTGAACCAATTTGAAAATTGAATGGAGGACGAAACCCGAGATACAACCAATCCCACGGAGCCAAGAACCAAAACCTGACAACGATCGCAACAACCCACTTATCGAGTCAAAATCCCAAAAGGCATATCACTCCGCGACGAAAAGAGGAGCAATTACAAACCCCGACGATCGGAAACAAAAAAAACTCCAAAGGCACGCAAAGGCGCACCAACAATAAGGGAGAGCTAACTCAACCCCTAAACCCAGCAGGGCCCACCGATTTGAAACAAAAACTTTGGTGTTAAGGATAACTACATGTCACAAATAATAGTAATTAGACATCAATTACTTGTACTTCGTATTTGATTTGATCTAGAGTATATTCATGCTAATTATATCTAATAATTTTATAGTAATTGCGTCAAGAACCACCTTCTAAATGACACTTTTTTAATCAAGCCACCGTATTAAAAGTCTAAAATCGTAAATCAAATCAAATCGACTAGACGTGTGACCGTTGCGCAATGTTAGTGGCTCCCGCTCGTCCCCGTAACTCCCTCCACACATACTCCATTTGGGCATTTGCATTAGCCAAGCATCTCTTTTGAAGCATTAGTAGGTCCCAAAACACAAGTGATAATAATTAGGGAGTTGCGGAGTGAAAAATAAATCAATCACCATTGGTTAGTTACACAATACCACATATACTGATGAATTCTACAACACCCATTAAATACTGGGTACTGGTAGTATACATATACAGTATTACTCTTCCATAATCATGACGGTTCAACACACTCTTTCTCAGTTTTTGCCTTTCAACTTACGACTCAAATCCCTCATCATTTCATTCACATTTCTGTAAAATTCCTTGAATATTCTATGCAATTTCTATTTATTTTTTCCTGGGTTTTTCCCCCTTTTATTATATTCTTTTATTTAATAATTTGTTCCTATTTAATAATGTGAACTTGTTTCTTATTTTTTTTCTATGTTTGTTTGTTTGTTTGTTTTCGAGGATACCCAATTTTTAATAATGCCGACTAATCTTGGGATTGCTTCATATATAAAGGGTGTGTTGTTTTGTTAATTGCTTAGATTTTGAAGATGGAGGCAGTAACAAGAGAGTTTTGCTAACCTCTAATGAGATGATGTTTCTGTTAACATTGCTTACAGTTTGGTTAAACAGGGTTGCAGTTTGTTATATTTATGTGCTTCTAATCGTTATTTATTTGTTATATATGTTGAAAGTTTCAATTTTGCTAATTAATTATTATATTATTTTAAGGTTCAATTTCAAAAGTTGCTTTATGCAATTTAATATGATTAGTATTGGGTCATTGTAAGTTATTGCTAATGTGGGAGTTCAATGGTATTGCTCCCGCCTTCGAAATTGAAGGTTTGATATTGAATTCCCATCTTTGCCTACTTTCATGGTTGATGTGGCAACTTTGGCTTATAATTGGTTTGATCATGTATTGATATGGTGCTTTGTGATAACTGAACTGGGTTAATTTATGGAAATAGTAAGTGTGGTCATTTTCATTGGCATAGAAATGAGAGGTTTCTTTGTAATGTGGATACTCGCTAGCTTAGTTTGGTCATAGGAGTCGACGTACAGTTAAGACCCAGGTTATGTCTCATTTGTAAGCTGTAACTAATAAACTTCGAGCCTTTTCATGAACCATTAAAATTGCATCTATCATTATGTAAGGAAACCATGCTTATTCATGGTGATTGGCATACATATTGTCATATTGATCCTTTCCTGTCCTAACCAATACAAGCACATGATGCGAACCAATACCAGCTACAAGCACAGAATCAGTTTGCTTTCATTGGCTCATGGTTGTGATTCGACACGAGGCTTAGGTTAGCTAGCTCCTTGTAAAGATGTGGAAATCTATTGTATGGCTTTCTCAATAGTATCCTTGAGGCTTCTACTGGATGGGGGCTGCTTATTGTTGATAGTTGACGTGATTTGTGAACAAATTAGAATTATGTACTTGTAGATTGAGTCATTCATTGTGCCCTTAATTATAGCCATACATTGGACCATGTTGCTGTTCTTGAAGGCATTTAGTGGCCTGTCGATGTCATTTTGTACAGTCTACGTTGCGATGGGTGAATGTCCCGAGTAGATCTCATCCAATCCAGTTCAATCGTGGATCGAGTCTCATCCGTGAAAAACAACAACAAAACGTGGGTGGGAACAAAACGGTCTAACAAGGTAAATGGACTAAATTAATTGGGGGTCTTCGTCTTCGTCAATTTGTAAAAACTGTTGATTTTGAAGGCAAACAATTTCACACTTGCAGAAAAATGGAAGTGTGCATGTCAGCTAATTCATCCTTTACTCTTACCAATTTCATTGGCACCCCAGTTAGCTCTTTTCCTACTCAATTCAAGTAATTGTTCTTCTGCAATTTCATTACTTTTTCCCAAATTTCTTTTATTTGCACTAATTGAACTATTTTGTTTAATTAATTATATTTAGAGTTAGACTTTCAAATGCAGAAATTCTTCTTTATTTCAGATTGAAGTCAAGAAAGTTACAACCTTTCAGAATCTTCTGCGACCATTCCTGCTTGGAAGTAAGTACAGTATCATTATGCTTTAATTATCTGATTTAATACCATGTGAAATTTAATTATTGTATTTTGTTTATTGATTTTAATTGTATTAAATCTAATTATAATTATTGTATGTTGGCTTAAAGAAAGATTTGATGTTTGCTGTGTAAGAAAGCGACAGTGAGCCTTGACTTGCACTTGTGTATTTCTTGTTTAGACTTAGAGTCTTACTGTAGTTTTTTTTTTTTTTTTATAAATTCTTATTTTGTACGTGTTTTTTTGTTGTTGTTGTTTGAAATAGGATATAGGGGCTAATTATTGTGCTTGTTGGAATGAAACAATTGAAAATTAGCAGAAATTAATGTGAAAAATGGGGTGAAATTTCAGTACCTAGTCTTACCAAACCCATGTAGTCCTTTAATTTTTGCAAAATGATGCAATTTGGATGGAAAAAGATTCGAAAAAACAAAAAAGCATAGTCAATCTTGAGTCACAATGTAAAAGTTCATTGACATTCCTATGCTGACATTAGGAACAATATTTTTATCTTAGCTGCTAGGTGAAGTAGGTAATTTGAATTAAGGTTTTTGTATGCTACTAATCATTTGAACGATGGGCATTGTTCTTACAATTATTCATTTGAAAGTGCAAAATAAAAGGAAAAAAAATAATGTTCTATTGCTGCCTTTTGTCCCGATTCCTGTTAGCTGCATTACAACGACATCAATGATGGAATTTGTGTATAAGAAATGGACTTATATGGGATCACCAATCATGTTTCCTGATAGCTATTTCCAGCAGATTTCATTTGTTGTTTTTTGCTTCTATGATATGCTTATCACTAGCTCTATACATTAATTATTGCTTCTCTAAAGATCTTCATATGACTTTAAGGCATTCCCCTTGTGACTTCGATTGGTTTTAAATTCACATTGTTTATTAAATGATGTTTGTATGTTAACATTGACGGGTTGATATATAGCTAGTTGAGTAGAAATGAATTGAGTGATTATACTGTTATAGTCACATCTATGTGGGAGGTATGTTGTATGTCTGTTATGAGAAAGTTCCAAACTGTGTATGAGCCAAAGCAGTACCTGGTTATCAATCCGTGCAGTGTAATTTTAATCCGAGATGAATTATAATATTGGAGTAGGCCAAGTAATATCCTTCTTAAGCAACTTAATCAGCAAGTCTTGGGAAGCTGCAGATCCTGATGCCTTCAACCCGATGGCTCATAWTGTTCTCCCTTCTGATAAATTGTTGTTGAATGCTCAAATTCAACCACTGCTATATGTGTCATTTTCCATAATTCACTTATAAACTGGTAGTTATCCATATGTCAAACCACTACAAGCTTGCCCAGAATGTGTTGCTAATTCTAACTATGCTGTCTGTCTTAAAAAAATTTCCTTTTTAAAATATTCTATTAGGAATTTAGGATCATTGTTATGCCTTATCTTTTCTTAAACTGCCTTTGGGCTTCTGCATGTGAATACCATTAGGTATAAGACTATATGAAGATTCATTTTGGCTTCAATAATATGATGTGCGACARAATGGTCTTAGCRTATCCAACATTAGATGACCAATTGCCACGAAAGTTATGGTGTGTCTCTTAGGTATTAGATCCAAGGTCTTTAGGCTGTGTKTCATGTGAATGCATAGGTACTTAGGTAGTTACAGTCTTGGAGGGTGGCATCCAYGATCCAAGATCAAATCTCATCTCTATCATTGCACATTGTAGCCTGCGCAAGGATAAATCAGCTGATTGGCTTGTCTAACTCACGGGCYCTTGTTTATACAATGACCTCCTGAGTGCTTTAAAATAAGCTAGTCTTGTTGATCTTGTTGAGYAGTGAGTCTAGTGACATTCAATAAAGGAATGTTGTAGATCATTGTTCATTATATCCTGTCTTGTAGATCTTAACTTGTTCTTTTAATTATAGGTTTTATAGTTTYWGACTGTTATGAATATCATTGTGTTATATTGTGGAGTGTGGATATTTTGTGTAGAGAATTGAGAAAAGCCTGAGTCTCGCATTCTCATACAAGGTGGTCTTTTCTGATTTAATTGCACATTTTGAAATAAGAATTCATTATAATTTTCTGTGTTAGTTGGATCATACCTTTTGTTTTGCTCTAACTGAGAGTAGTTTTTTTATTCAACTTCTTGCTTTTTTATTCTGCTTAACTGAACTGCATTGGAGAGTCTTGGTGAATATGGTGAATTGGTGATATTGAAGGTTAGAGAATTTTTGTGTATACACATTTTGGACACTGTTAAACTCTTTTTTTTTTTTTTTTGCCCCATTGCAAGGTTAGAAATCTCTCTTACAGGCCACCTGGGACTCAGCTTAATATTTTGAATGATATAAGCTTTTGTCTTCCACAGAAAAGGTATGCTAAGTCTGAATGAGAAAGAGGATACTTGTTCATGCTTATCTTTTTGTAACAATCTGTGATTGAGCTCATGCCTTTTTGAGTTGAAGTCACTGTTTATTGCGACATAAACAACTATGTGTATAAGAATCAGTTTTGTATTTTAAGCTGACATTATCTTATGAAATTTCAGTTTTGGCTTAATATTTGGACGGAGTGGCAGTGGGAAAACAACTCTATTACAGGTTTTAAAATGTATTACGGATAATACTATCAGTCCCATTTTTCTTCGACTTTGTAGGCCTTGACAATTTCTTTTTGCTTGCAGCTACTTGCTGGCCTTAGCAAACCAACATCGGGTTCCATATATGTACAAAGTTATGGAGAGGATGGATGTCCAAATCAACAACCTGAACTATTACCACCTCAGCGAGTTGGTATAGTTTTCCAGTTCCCGGAAAGGTGTGCAATATTGCTGCATTTTATCTTTTAATTGTGATCTGTCAATCAGCTAATATATCTTTAACATTTTCAGTGTTGAAGTCCCTCGTGTTTTTTTTATTGTTAGATACTTTCTGGCTGATACTCTGTTGGAGGAGGTGACATTTGGCTGGCCAAAACAAAAAGGAGGTCTTCAACTAAGGGATCATCTTGCTTCAAACCTTGCTCGAGCTCTCAATTGGGTATTGTGCCTTGCAAGATACAGAGTAGATTATATTCAGNCGTCAAATAGAGTTGCCTATTTAAGTGGCAAGTGAGTTGGAGACACAATAAAAAGGGGTGTAAGATACAGGGGGGGTGATAAAAGCATGGAGGTGGGGGCATAGACGCAGAGTGAGGTTGTTTTCATCTTTCACTTCAACTAGGACCGCTGATAATTGATACACTRTTCTACTAACAAGTTCCCAAAATACATAACAAGATGCAAACAATTTCGGACTCACACATCTACTAGTGCAGACTCCTAATTACTGCCCTACCATTCAATTGTGACCAAAAAACAAATATATAAAAACATYATCACTTMTCACATGTGACCATGATTATACATTTATAGTTTCATACTTTCATACATACCATGGAGCCATGGACCTTAAGGTATAAGTACTCCGTAATATATTACGACTTATTAATACTTGTATGGATCTCGATATGAAGCATAACSAAACATTCGAAATAYGCACACATTGAGAAAATGTGAAAGGTATCCCAAGGCCGGCCAAAGCCCTAATTCTTGAAAATGGTAGGATATAAGTGCATAACTAAGAATCATTATCCCAAGTGTACTCGCGAGAGAGTCTAAATGACGATATCAAAATCACAAGCTCGACCACCTATTACTAGACCAAGGTCGGCCCGATAGAGGCACAAGAAACTGTTTCACTGTCGACTGTCGACTGTTGAGTATCAACAACTGATAAACAGCCCTCCTACTCCACTAATGACAAACACTACAATAGGTAGGAAACAGTAAATCAACAGACATCAAGGTGTCAACAAAGATTCTGAAGGCCTCCCATTCGGTTTCCGAATTAAGACTCCACACTGTTGAAGTACAAAAAAATATTCTATTGCTTCATTCTTTCTCAACACAGTTTTACAATCCAAAACCATGCATTGCTTCTTCAAGGTTGGCACCAGCTAAAGTACCAATTGTCTTTAATTCGTTATAAACTGACAKAATGMTAACTACAGTAGGACCCAACATATYGAACCATCAATTTGATCAACTATATGAATTCATATAAATGGCAACTTTTTTATTAAAAAAAATTTGTTTACGACCAATATGAATTGACAAAGAACAATATAGGTCTTGTGACAGGTTGTATCTATCTGTGGTGAAAAAATGGTATCCAAAACAGCTACTTCGTATAAAATTTTATACTAAAAGACCAGCTTGTCATTTCAGCAACCAGGTTCACATATAVGATCGCATCCGAGGTCTAGTCAGGGACTGACCTCCATCAACATGTACAGAAGTTCCAGTCATATACCGTGAATCGTCGCTTATTAGATAARTAACAGTTGAGGCCAAATCTTTCTTAGGATCAAGCCATCTGGGCAGTGGTGATGCTTCTTTCACCATTTTCTCGGCTCGTTCTTTCCCCACTGAAGCAGGGTATTCATCTTGAAGGTGCAAGCCACGGACGATTCCATTAACTCTGATGTTGTGTCTTCCTATCTCCATWGCCATTAACTAAACAAAATAATCACAAACGCCAATATYAGATACAATTTTGTGCAAGCAGAATAGCATATAAAGGAAACCGATATTGATAAATGTTACATAGATGCATATCAAGAACTACCATCTAGAACTACCTACAGCATTGAAATTAATGCCAAAACAAAATTGTGATCATTTTGAACCAGCTACCTACTGGAATTACACAGTTAATAATTGATTTGATGTGAACCTATAACTTCATATGGGAAGCACATGCAATGGTCCTACACTCTTCCATTTGCACTCCTGTAAATCTTTTCAAAAATAACCACAACCCTCAACTTTTATCGTGATAAACACCAACACAACAAAACAACAAAATAGCATACATTATTTGTTCAGGTAGTAGAGACAACAAAGGATTAACCACGCCAGAATCTAAAATCTATAACTAAATCTAAGGGAACAAGAAATTTGCACTAACAGCCAAAGCATGGTGGACTAACAGGGGCCATAGGCCCGTAGCTCAGCAGATTGTTTTTTCATGARCGCAAACAACTTTTGTTTCACTAAAATGGGTTTATTTTCTAAARCATCTTGTGGCTGAGCAATTTCCGATAAATTAGAAGTAGAAATGAAAAGATTAGGATATCCCCTRTTCGCGGGGTGGGGATCAGCAGTAGAAATTGGTATCAGACTCAATTTCCGGGGTCAATTTAACTGAGAGAATCGGGGGTGTTTGGGAGTTAAAGGTTTGATTAAACAGACAGCTTCGATAAAACCCCATTTCGAAACACTAATGAGATCTTTGGTCAAGAGTGTTTTGGAAGAGAGTGTGGAAGAGAAGAGGCTAATATTATAAAAAAAAAAAAAACTCACGAGAAGCTTTATGAAAGAGCTTTTCTCTTATTAGTTATTTCATACATTGAAACAACTAACATCTAATGTATTTACCTAACGCTTCTACACACAAAAACTCAAACAATCAACAAATACAAAACTGGACAAATCGACTAATACAAACAGCAAAGACAAATCGACTAACTTCCAAACAARCAAAAGCCTCTATGAGACCATAACCTCAATTTTTCCTGCGGTCATCTTCAATTTGCACTTTACCGCCTCCTGAACTCCCATAAACACACACAGCACGGCCATTCCACAGGCTGCCTGCAGCACAGCCCATGTGACAAGCCAGTGTGTCTGAGTATCCAAGGGAGGGGTAGAACCCATCATGCCATGCCAGTGGTAATGATGCTACATGCCCCTGCCAGCAGCCCAGCACAACACATGAAGCAGCCTGCCTTGGTGTAAGGCCACAGCTTTACTACCATACATTCAAAACTCGAAAGACCAGAAAAGCTGAGGGATTCAAAGATAGTATCACCTCACCCTTACTAATTGATTAACTCCGGCCATGCATGAACCAAAAGCAGCAGCTCCCTTGTATAATCCTCTCTCGGCTCCATTTATCGAAGTCAAAAGTACAATGGATCCCCCTGTTCCTTGGTCACGCAATTTTTTTCCAACAGCTTTCACCAAGAACCAGACTGCCATAAAATTAACTTTCATGGTCTTCTTAAAATCATCTTCACCCATCACCAAAGGGTCTTGCATTTTTCCTGTTACATGATAATTTTTTGTGTGGGGTTAAGCTTTAAGGTACATCAATAATGACAATAAGCTGCAAACAAAACAACTAGCTGTAGACATGCTAACATGAAACTTTGGTTCATCAACTTTGTACCTAGTTTAAAAAGTATGCATAAAATACAAATATTATGCCTCGTGCATTTCAATTAAAACATTATAAGATAACGTCCAACCCCATCTCTGAGCAAAAATTTAAAAGAGAAATTAGCATATTCTTCAGTAGTTAGTACTAAATAACATAATCAATAATGTCCTTTCTCACATAGGTCCGCCATGATTTGCTCTTAAATAAATTAATAAGAGGGCATTAATCAGCAACTGTCTTCTTTTCCTTTTCCCTTTTCTCGGAACACTTTGGGGGGGGGGGGTTTACATACTTTGCTCTATGCTTCTAAGTTATGAGCTCTAGTTTTCTTCATTCTATCTAATTTTATCACATTTAAATTGCTACAGCGGTCACATCCAGGAAATCACAGTAATGCCCACTTAAGTTTACCTTCGTAAGCATAACAGTTGACAAAGGCATCCAAATTTCCAAGCAAACTGCACGCTTTTTCCACAGCTGCATGGAAGCTTACTTCTCGATCATCTTCCATGTCCAACCCTACTACTCTAATAGCATTGGAATCTTTTACTGAATCAGCTATCCTATCACATATACTTCGCAAACGACCTTCATTTCCCATGATAACAAGCCTGTCAATATTAAACATTACATTTCAATGAAAATCTAGATCCAGAAGATATATCACCCAATTTATAAAAAACACGTATGGATCAGATCATTTAAAAAATAATAAAAAAAAACAATTGCATCAAAAAATTGAACCAAACGTTATCAAATAGTCCTAGAGCCTTAAGTAGATGG
Source organism: Bassia scoparia (assembly GCA_008642245.1). NCBI lineage: Eukaryota > Viridiplantae > Streptophyta > Magnoliopsida > Caryophyllales > Amaranthaceae > Bassia > Bassia scoparia. The sequence goes on along the minus strand of SNQN01000037.1, from coordinate 215,982 downwards.
GATGGGAATCTTGAGACTCCTATAACCCATAAGGCCATAATAGTCAATACAGCCCATATATATAATAATAGCAACATGAATACTACTTCAGGGCATAAACTAGAAAACTACTTCAGCAGTTTAATAACAAATTGTTCATCAGATCTTGCTTMAGTACACTTAAACAATGACTTTGTTGAATCTTGGTCAAAACATTAAACATTGGACGGATGAGATCTMCTCGGGGACATTCACGCCATCGCAACAGTAGAACTGTACAAAATGACATCGACAGGCCACCTAAATGCCTTCAAGAACAGCAACATGGCTCCAATGTATGGCTATAATTAAGGGCACAATGAATGACTCAATCTACAAGTACATAATTCTAATTTGTTCACAAATCACGTCAACTATCAACAATAAGCAGCCCCCCATCCAGTAGAAGCCTCAAGGATACTATTGAGAAAGCCATACATATGATTTCCACATCTTTACCAAGGAGCTAGCTAACCTAAGCCCTCGTGTCGAATCACAACCATGAGCCAATGAAAGCAAACTGATTCTGTGCTTGTAGCTGGTATTGGTTCCGCATCATGTGCTTGTATTGGTTAGGACAGGAAAGGATCAATATGACAATATGTATGCCAACTCACCATGAATAAGCATGGTTTTCCTTACATAATGATAGATGCAATTTTAATGGGTTCATGAAAAGGCTCGAAGTTTATTAGTTACAGCTTACAAATGAGACATAAACCTGGGTCTTAACTGTACGTCGACTCCTATGAACCAACTAAGCTAGCGAGTATCCACATTACAAAGAAAACCTCTCATTTCCTATGCCAATGAAAAATGACACAACTTACTATTTCCAATAAATTAACCCAGTTCAGTTATCACAAAGGCACCCATATCAATACATGATCAAACCCAATTATAAGCCAAAAGTTGCCCATCAACCATGAAAGTAGGCAAAGATGGGAATTCAATATCAAACCTTCAATTTCGAAGGCGGGAGCAATACCATTGAACTCCCACATTATGCAATAACTTACAATGACCCAATACTAATCATATTAAATTGCATAAAGCAACTTTTGAAATTGAACCTTAAAAAATAATATAATAATTAATTAGCAAAATTGAAACTTTCAACATATATAACAAATAAATAACGATTAGAAGCACATAAAATTAACAAACCTGCAACCCTGTTTAACCAAACTGTAAGCAATGTTAACAGAAACATCATCTCCATTAGAGGTTAGCAAAACTCTCTTGTTACTGCCCTCCATCTTCACAAATCTAAGCAATTACAAAACAAACACACCCTTTATATATGAAGCAATCCCAAGATTAGTCCGGCATTATTAAAAATTGGGCATCCTCGAAAACAAACAAACAAACAAACATAGAAAAAAATAATAAGAAAACAAGTTTCACATTATTAAATAGGAAACAATATTATTAAATAAAAAGAATATAATAAAAAGGGGRAAAAACCCAGGAAAAAATAAATAGGAAATTGCATAGAATATTCAAGGAATTTTACCAGAAATGTGAATGAAATGATGAGGGATTTGAGTCGTAAGTTGAAAGGCAAAAAACTGAGAAGAGTGTATTGAACGTCATGATTATTGGAAGAGTAATACTGTATATGTATACTACCCAGTACCCAGTATTTAATGGGTGTTGTAGAATTCATCAGTATCATGTGGTATTGTGTAACTAACCAATGGTGATTGATTTATTTTTCACTCCACAACTCCCTAATTATTATCACTTGTGTTTTGGGACCTACTAATGACTTCAAAAGAGATGCTTGGCTAATGCCAAATGCCCAAATGGAGTATGTGTGGAGGGAGTTACGGGGACGAGCGGGAGCCACTAACATTGCGCAACGGTCACCACGTCTAGTCGATTTGATTTGATCTACGATTTTAGACTTTTTAATACGGTGGCTTGATTAAAAAAGTGTCATTTAGAAGGTGGTTCTTGACGCAATTACTATAAAATTATTAGATATAATTAGCATGAATATACTCTAGATCAAAATCAAATACGAAGTACAAGTAATTGATGTCTAATTACTATTATTTGTGACATGTAGTTATCCTTAACAACCAAAAACCAGTTTTTTGGTTTCAAATCGGGTGGCCCTGCTGGGTTTAGGGGTTGAGTTAGCTTCCCTTATTGTTGGTTGTGCCGCCCTTTGCGTGCCTTTGGAGTTTTTTTTGTTTCCGATCGTCGGGGTTTGTAATTGCTCTCCTTTTCGTCGCGGAGTGATATGCTTTTTGGGATTTTGACTCGATAAGTGGGTTGTTGCGATCGTTGTCAGGTTTGGTTCTTGGCTCCGTGGGATTGGTTGTATCTCGGGTTTCGTCCTCCATTTCAATTTTCAAATTGGTTCATTGTTGGGGTCGAGTGATGTTTTAAAATAAATCTATATATCTATATATCTTATTATCTCTATTATATAAGCCAAGGGGGGAGCAATGGTGTCCCTTAGGAAATGTCGATTTACTCTTAATAATATAAATCGATATTTAAAGTCTCTTATTTATTCACTTCCTATTTAAAAATTTTCAATTAAAGAAAGATTTAAATTTAACCAATATTACTACATATTAAAAGTTAAAACATTCATGGTATAAAATGAATTATGATTGAAAAATGATACAATTTTAAAAGGTTACAATTCAAAGAGCATCAAATTTAAATATAGATTAACATTTTTTCTCTTAGTTTTAAGCACGCATAGCGTGCACTTAAAAGCTAGTTATACTAAGCAATCCCACTTTCTTTTTTTTTCTCCAAATTTCCTCCCAACTCCCTTAAATGATTAAATAAAAAAAATGAAAACATATTAATAATGATAAGTTATTAAATATTCTTTGGAAATATAAACTTTAATTTAACTCCAAATTTTGAATACTTTATTTTTTTAAATCAAGTTTTAAGTGGATAATTTAAAATTTATTTTAAAATCGAGCATTTCGATCGGGAATTATCGTGCAACTTAATTATAGCCACTTAACCAAGAGCCCTAATTTTAACATTAATCAAATATAAACCTTACACTTTATTTGGTTGTAATTGTAATGTTCCTTTAATTTTTGTTTTTTTAAAAATAAATTATATAAATCGTGCATCGCACGAGGCTAATCTAGTATAAAATATATTTGCTTATGTAGGTATTGTTTTATTTTGTCGGTTTGGGAGTTTTATCTTAGATTTGTTGCGTTGGGGAAGATGAAGTTAACTCAAGGAGATTTAAACTATGGTGCGGTTGCTTTTACCATAACTCTACAGTAGCGGCGACGAAAATTTTACAGAAAGATGTCATCATCGATATAATACATGAAATAAATTATTTATCATGTTTCATGATTATATCCACTTTGTGGAAATGAGCGTGATTAGAATTAAGTTCAAGATGTTGTGGTTGTATTTTTTGTTTTTGTTTTTTTTGTCCTTTTGAGTTCATTTTCCATTGCAGATATAGATGCCGAGCTGAATTTTATTCAATGAAATCAACTCTCCTCGTCAAAAACGCCAAGAGTCTAAAAACAATTCGAACACTTGAACCTAAATACAGTTGAATTTGAGCCTTCAAGTTGAGCACAAACCCAATATTTCTTAACGAATTTGAGCCAAGCGCAAAGTTTACAGGCTTGTCCGAGCTCACGAGCAAGCCGAGTCCCCTATCTTACAGTCCCGAGCTCGAGCTGAGCCAGGGTATCCAGTCACTGTTCGTACGGTAATTAGACATTCAAACCTAGCCAAGACATACCTAAGTAAGTTATTTCTTCAATTCTTTAAAGAATTGGGTTCATATAATGTGGAATACTCAAATTAGAGCCTTATTTCTTTGGTCTAAATTATATTCGCATGATATATCCGCTGCAGTTGGTTTAAAACTTCATCCAATCCAGTTCAATCGTGGATCGAGTCTCATCCGTGAAAAACACAACAAAACGTGGGGGAACAAAACGGTCTACAGGTAAATGGACTAAATTAATTGGGGTCTTCGTCTTCGTCAATTTGTAAAAACTGTTGATTTTGAAGGCAAACAATTCACACTTGCAGAAAAATGGAAGTGTGCATGTCAGCTAATTCATCCTTTACTCTTACAATTTATTTGGCACACCAGTTAGCTCTTTTCCTACTCAATTCAAGTAATTGTTTCTTCTGCAATTTATTACTTTTTCCCAAATTCTTTTATTTGCACTAATTAACTATTTTGTTTAATTAATTATATTTAGAGGTTAGACTTTCAATGCAGAAATTCTTCTTTTTTCAGATTGAAGTCAAGAAGTTACAACCTTTCAGAATCTTCTGCGACGATTCCTGCTTGGAAGTAAGTACAGTATCATTATGCTTTTAATTATCTGATTTAATACCATGTGAAATTTAAATTATGTGTTTTTGTTTATTGATTTTAATTGTATTAAATTAATTATAATATTGTATGTTGGCTTAAAGAAGATTTGATGTTTGCTGTGTAAGAAAGCGACAGTGAGCCTTGACTTGCACTTGTGTATTTCTTGTTTAGACTTAGAGTCTTACTGTAGTTTTTTTTTTTTTTTTTATAAATTTCTTATTTTGTAGTGTTTTTTTTGTTGTTGTTTTTGAAATAGGATATAGGGGCTAATTATTGTGCTGTTTGGAATGAAACAATTGAAAATTAGCAGAAATTAAAATGTGAAAAATGGGGTGAAATTTCAGTACCTAGTTTACCAAAACCATGTAGTCCTTTAATTTTTGCAAAATGATGCATTTGGATGGAAAGTTCGAAAAAACAAAAAAGCATAGTCAATCTTGAGTCACAATGTAAAAGTTCATTGACATTTCCTATGCTGACATTAGGAAAAATTTTTATCTTAGCTGCTAGGTGAAGTAGGTATTTGAATTAAGGTTTTTGTATGCTACTAATCATTTGAACGATGGGCATTGTTCTTACAATTATCTTTGAAAGTGCAAAATAAAAGGAAAAAAATAATGTTCTATTGCTGCTTTTGTCCGATTCTGTTAGCTGCATTCAACGACATAATGATGGAATTTGTGTTATAGAAATGGACTTATATGGGAACCAATCATGTTTCCTGATAGCTATTTCCAGCAGATTTCATTTGTTGTTTTTTGCTTCTATGATATGCTTATCATCTCTATAACATTAATTATTGCTTCTCTAAAGATCTTCATATGACTTTAAGGCATTCCCTTGTGACTTCGATTGGTTTTAAATTCACATTGTTTATTAAATGATGTTTGTATGTTAACATGATGACGGTTGATATATAGCTAGTTGAGTAGAAATGAATTGAGTGATTATACTGTTATAGTCACATCTATGTGGGGAGGTATGTTGTATTGTCTGTTATGAGAAAGTTCCAAACTGTGTATGAGCCAAGCAGTACTGGTTATCAATCCGTGCAGTGTAATTTTAATCCGAGATGAATTATAATATTGGAGTAGGCAACGTAATATCTTCTTAAGCAACTTAATCAGCAAGTCTTGGGAAGCTGCAGATCCTGATGCTCTTCAACCGATGGCTCATAATGTTCTCCCTTCTGATAAATTGTTGTTGAATGCTCAAATTCACCACTGCTATATGTGTCATTTTCCATAATTCACTTATAAACTGGTAGTTATCCATATGTCAAACCACTAAAAGCTTGCCCAGAATGTGTTTGCTAATTCTAACTATGCTGTTCTGTCTTAAAAAATTTCCTTTTTAAATATTCTATTAGGAATTTAGGATCATTGTTTATGCCTTATCTTTTCTTAAACTGCCTTTGGGCTTCTGCATGTGAATACCATTAGGTATAGACTAATAATTGAAGATTCATTTTGCTTCAATAATATGATGTGCGACAGAATGGTCTTAGCATATCCAACATTAGATGACAATTGCCACGAAAGTTATGGTGTGTCTCTTAGGTATTAGATCACAAGGTCTTTTAGGGCTGTGTGTCATGTGAATGCATAGGTACTTAGGTAGTTACAGTTTGGAGGGTGGCATCCATGATCCAAGATCCAAATCTCATCTCTATCATTGCCATTGTAGCCTGCGCAAGGATAATCAGCTGATTGGCTTGTCTAACTCACGGGCCTTGTTTATACAATGACCTCCTGAGTGCTTTAAAATAAGTAGTCTGTTGATCTTGTTGAGCAGTGAGTCTAGTGACATTCAATAAAGGAATGTTGTAGATCATTGTTCATTATATCTGTCTTGTAGATCTTAACTTGTTTCTTTTAATTATAGGTTTTATAGTTTCGACTGTTATGAATATCATTGTGTTATATTGTGGAGTGTGGTATTTTGTGTAGAGAATTGAGAAAGCTGAGTCTCGCATTCTCATACAGGTGGTCTTTTCTGATTAAATTGCACATTTTGAATAAGAATTCATTATAATTTTTCTGTGTTAGTTGGATCATACTTTTGTTTTGCTCTAACTGAGAGTAGTTTTTTTATTCAACTTCTTGCTTTTTTTATTCTGCTTAACGAACTGCATTGGAGAGTCTTGGTGAATATGGTGAATTGGTGATATTGGAAGGTTAGAGAATTTTTGTTGTATACACATTTTGGACACTGTTAACTCTTTTTTTTTTTTTTTTGCCCATTGCAAAGGTTAGAAATCTCTCTTACAGGCCACCTGGGACTCAGCTTAATATTTGAATGATATAAGCTTTTGTCTTCCACAGAAAAGGTTGCAAGTCTGAATGAAGAAGAGGATACTTTGTTCATGCTTATCTTTTTGGTAACCAATCTGTGATTGAGCTCATGCTTTTTGAGTTGAAGTCACTGTTTATTGCGACATAAAACACTATTGGTATAAGAATCAGTTTTGTATTTTAAGCTGAACATTAATCTTATGAAATTTCAGTTTTGGTTAATTTTGACGGAGTGGCAGTGGGGAAAACACTCTATTACAGGTTTTAAAATGTATTACGGATAATACTATCAGTCCATTTTTCTTCGACTTTGTAGGCCTTGACAATTTCTTTTTGCTTGCAGCTACTTGCTGGCCTTAGCAAAACACACAACAGGTTCCATATATGTACAAGTGTATGGAGAGGATGTATGTCAATCAACAAACATGAACTATTACCACCCTCAGCGAGTGGTATAGTTTTCCAGTTCCGCGAAAGGTGTGCAATATTGCTGGCATTTATTCTTTTTTGATTGTCAATCAGCTAATTATCTTTAACATTTTCAGTGTTGAAGTCTCGTGTTTTTTTTATTGTTAGATACTTTCTGGCTGATACTCTGATTGGAGGAGGTGACATTTGGCTGGCCAAAACAAAAGGAGGTCTTCAACTAAGGGATCATCTTGCTTCAAACCTTGCTCGAGCTCTCAATTGGGTATTGTGCCTGCAAGATACAGAGTAGATTATATTCAGCATATATGACATAACCTGTGTGGTTGCATGTTGGATAGCTTACTTTTTTTTTTTCAATCTCTCAATTGGGTATTGTGGTCTTGCAAGATGCAGAGTAATTGTATTCAGCATATATGACACTAACCGTGGTGGTTGCATGTTGGATAGCTTAACTTTTTTTTTTTCAATCTCTCAATTGGGTATTTGCCTTGCAAGATGCAGAGTAGATTGTATTCAGCATATATGACACTAACCCCGTGTGGTTGCATGTTGGATAGCTTACTTTTTTTCATCTTAGAATGATCATGTTTATGATGATTGTTATCAATTATTGACTTTGGAATTAATATTATCGTTAGGTAGGGTTGAGTGGTGTTCCATTTGATAAAGATCTCAGTCTCTTAGTGGGTGGCTACAGCGGGCTTGCTCTTGCCATTCAATTGGTAAGAGCTTTAATCTGTTTGTATCTTGGATTTTTCTACTTGTTCTTGGTCCCATCAAAATTATACTCCTATTCACATTGCTTAAATTATGTAATAATATACCATTAGAAATGTATGATGTATGAACTTTTTAATCTTATTTTTGAATTTAGCAAAGAGGTCATGGTTTGGTTACAATGACCCTCAATAATTTTTCATTTTTATTTTATGTTGTCTCAGATTCAGTTCCAGAATTGGTTGATTCTAGACGCCTCTTTGCAGGTTTGGTAATGGTGCAAATTTAAACTTTTATATTATTTTCTATCACCTATTCTCTCAAATGACTTGATGTCTCAGTGTCTTGTTAAGGATGGATTTGACTATTTGAGTAAACATAGTCTTTTAGTGCTGAAATAGAAATTGGAGCTGTTATTGTGGTTTCTCACATGTAACTAATCTTTCGCAAAAAAGATTTTGCAATAGAACTTGATAATTTAGTCTTCTGCAAGGCATCAGTAGCGAGGGAGGGAAGGGCCATTAGGCATTACATAATTAGTTACTAGTGGTAGCTTGGCAGGGGATCCAGCGTGGGTTCAATGACCAGTTGATCCGTGTAAATTTCTGGTATCTTCTGGAAATTTAAAAATAGGTTAAATAATAATGTTGTTACAATACATAACACTAAATGAAGCGCAGCTCAGCGGTAAGTGCATAAGTCCCTGGTTTCTTTTGCTGATGAGGCACGGGATAAAATCAAGTACCACATTATTTATTTGGAAAAATTGTCAACTCCCACTTTTAGTTGCAATTTTTTGTAAACTCCACCTTTTAGTCCATTTTTTTTTATTCTCTCCATTAGTTGCACCCTTTTTTGTAAACTCCATCCGTTAGCTTACTTAGAAAAATCCTGTTAATATTGAGACAATTCGTCTTTTCACTAGTTTCCTTTGTTACCTTCCCTTACTCTCCCTGACATCTCATTCCCTCTTCTTCTTCTTTCTTCTTCCTCACTCTTATTCAATTCATTCTCTTAAATTCCCTCATTTCTTCTTCACTTTCATTCCATTCACTCCCTTTCACTCAAACCATTCCCTTATCTTCTTTTACCATTCCAAACAATTAAAACCTTAATTGAGTGACCAAAAAAACTACATTAATTCACCTTAAAAATGACATCTTTCCATTGATTAAGCTGCCCCCATGGCAACGTGGAAAGTTGCTTTTTGATTACATATTACTTGAACTCACTCTTGGTGTGAGCTCCTTGCTGAACCGCCCAACAGCAGCACCACGAGTTTGATTTTCGAGCCTTAAAGCAGCAAAATCTCATAAATTCGAGTGGGGGATGAATTCATTGAAACCCAAGAATTGTTACCAAAATTAAGCACGAACAAGTCGAAATGTTCGCCCAAATCACGCGCAACAGAGCAACAACCGAGCAAGAACCTCAATTTTCGTGACAAAATCCCAAAATCATAATTTAAAGTGGGGGTTTATTCCAATTGAAACCCTAACAATTTGGTGGATTAACTTACCCAAATTTATGCTATTCGAACAAATTGTTGTATATTGCTGCCCAAATTTTTCGTTCGAAACCCTAAATTTTAGATGCAATGACCTAAAAACCCAAATTTTCGAAAATAAACCCAGAAATTTGGGTCAAATCGAAAAAACTGGTATTTTTGTGTAAATTTGTGCTTGGATGCAAGATTATAAAGAACGAAATGAAGAAATCGAAGGGAACCGAGCATCAAGAAAGAAGAGAAGAAAGTGGCCAAGATAACGGTGAAGTGTAACAGAAGTTAACGGAGGTGGGTGTACAAAAAATGGCTGAACAAAGGTGGGAGAATAAAAAAAAATGGACTAAAAGGTGGGAGTTTGCAAAAACTCGCAACTAAAAGGTGGGAGTTGACAATTTTTCCTATTTATTTTTAAGTCTCTTCTCTTGGTTCTCCACCCTTTTGTTTTTTAACATTTTTGCTATTAATCCACTATTTACTACAAATTTATTTTCTTTTTCCTAGTTCAATATTTCTCAAGTCTAACCATCCATTACTAGCATCCGTTCCTCATAAATATCCCCTTTTCCACCAAGTACGGGAGAACGCACTAATAGTTAAAAAAAAAAAAAAAATCTTGTTCAATAGCTGTTTTCTTTCAATTTCTTTGCTTATGCAATCAATTATTGTTTTATTGATAGTGTAAATAATACTTGTTCGTTTTGTTGAAAAATTGAAATTAAAAGTTGTCAACTCAAAATAAAATCAAATACTMCACTATAAGTACTTTTAGGAATTTAGGCTCTGTTTCTTTGGACTTARTYKGAGCTTAACTTAACTTAAYTGAACTGAACTTATGTACCATAGAAATAAGTCAAAARAAACYGGGCCTTAATGTCTTCAAATATGAAAATTTAATATTTAATACTTTAATTATTACAATTTTTTCGCACGCTTCGCTTGCATATAAGTCTAATTTTGAACAACTTCGAACTCACGTGACTCTTTTTCTGGATTTGGGGTCTAAGTTAGATAGTTTGTTAGGAAGAATTTGCTATAAATAGATGTCATTAGAAAATAAGATGGCATGTTGAATGTAATTCGAGTGAAAACTCTTGGGAGAGTATGAGCTTCTTGAATGCTTATGTTAAGGAGAGAATCAACCTCTCGGATGCTTGATAACTATCTTAGTTTGTTAATTTCATCATTTCATTCATAATCTTCATCATTAGTTCTTAATATTCTCTCATTAGTCCAGAATTTCAGCCTTAATATCCTTTTTCAATTCATGTCATTCTACCCTAAAATGTCAGCAAGCTCGGCTCCCGACATCTTCATGATAKTTTAATTCATGAAGGCATCTTTTGTGATGGATTTGACTTAGGTTTGAACCAACCTCTTTCTTGATGTAGATTGGAAGGCACGAGCTGATGTAGCAAAATTATTGATGCATCTGAAAAATGAGTTGACTTTACTTGTTGTCAGCCATGATCTCAAGTAAGCCTTCCTTTCTTCCTGCTCCCCCTTCCTATCTCTGCAGGTACCTATGGTGATATTGAATGTTCTGAATTTACAGAGAGCTAGCGCCCCTTGTTGATCGATCATGGAGGATGGAAAGTGGCGGGGTTCTGAAAGAGGAGCCTTTATCATTATGATATCTCTATTGAAGACACATGGGAAGGAGAGACACTGCTCTTTGTGACGTTGCTATTGATTAATATGATGCAAGCCTTTTGAGGTGTATATCTTAGGTTTGGTAGAGAAAACAAGGAAATAATTGTGCATTTAATGGGTCTGCTAAATGGCAGATGGTTTACTTTGAGATTTATGCTAGGGGTACTTGGTTTTCTAACCCCTAGAACCCTCTGTATGTAGGTATGAATCTTGCGTATCTAAAAGCTGAATTGCTAATTTCAGGCGGTTTGGTAATCCACTAAAAGTGTGATGGTTGTATCTGAATTCTTTATGGTGCTTTACTTGATTCATGGTATCTGGAATTCTGGTTGTTAGATGTCCCTTACCCTACAATCTTCTGTCTTAAAAAAAAATTTAAATCACAAAGGCTGTCAATTTGGAGCCCAATGTCAGATCAGTCAGATGCTTCATGCCTTCATCTGGGACACAAGGGTTAGGGGCCCAACTTGTGAAACCTTTGGTTAGTCCATTCATTACATCCCATTGGATGCCTTCATCTGGGACACAAGGGTTAGGGGCCCAACTTGTGAAACCTTTGGTTAGTCCATTCATTACATCCCATTGGATGCGTTCATCTGGGACACAAGGGTTAGGGGCCCAACTTGTGAACCTTTGGTTAGTTCATTCATTTCATCCTATTGGCTCTACGGTGATACTGTCTAATTGGGCTCCCCTTTAAGAACACAGACTCTTCCCTGTATATGTCYGCTTCAACAATTTTGAGTTGGCAACAGTGCTTTTTTGCTTGGATTCTTATACGAGAGGCAACTAAGTGGTCTGCTAAATGTCACTTGACAAAAGAAGCCGAGGTAAGTACATGCTTAGACTTCCCCCAGTAATAATTTCAGTTATTTGGGACTTTTGGGTCTGAAATRATATATTTATTGATTAATTAATTAATTAGTTATATCATACATGAAATACATATAATTGGTAATTAAGCTATTATGTTAGTTCACTAGTTGTATAAAGTTATGTGACAATTCTTGTATAAACACCGATCTTGTTTGATAGCCATGTTATGACGATATTAGGCACAACTTATTATTGAGTCACAAGTCCTGTTAGGCAAATGTCTTTGATTTATCACTTGTTTGCTCAAATACTTATTAATTTTACCAAATTACTCTATAAACATAATCCCAATGCTATTAGTTTGTCAAACAAGCTAAGTCAAAGCTAGCAACGGAGCTTATTAAACCACATCTGTCAACAGTCCCATGATACATTTATACTTCCTCCGTTTCAGATAATAGCAACAATTGGATATGCACACATTTTAAGGAAGATATTTAACAATGTAAANTAACCCCAAGAGCCACCTAATGTTTAACATTAATCAAATATAAACCTTACAAACTTTATTTGGTTGTAAATTGTAATGTTTCCTTTAATTTTTGTTTTTTTTWAAAAAAAATTATATAAATCGTGCATCGCACGGGGCTAATCTAGTATAAATAATATTTGCTTATGTAGGTATTGTTTTATTTTGTCGGTTTGGATGAGTTTTATCTTTAGATTTGTTGCGTTGGGGAAGATGAAGTTAACTCAAAAAGATTTAAACTATGGTGCGGTTGGTTTTACCATAACATCTACAGTAGCGGCGATGAAGATTTTACGGAAAGATGCATCATCATCGATATAATCATGAAATCAATATTTTATCATGTTTCATGATTATATCCACTTTTGTGGAAATGAGCGTGATTAGAATTAAGTTCAGATGTTGTGGTTGTAGTTTTTTGTTTTTGTTTTTTTTCTTGTCCTTTTGAGTTCATTTTCCATTGCAGATATAGATGCCGAGCTGAATTTTATTCAAATGAAATCAACTCTCCTCGTCAAAAACGCCAAGAGTCTAAAAACAATTCTCGAAACTTGAACCTTAAAAAATCAGTTGAATTGAGCCTTCAAGTTGAGCAACAAACCCCAATATTTAACGAATTTGAGCCAAGCGCAAAGTTTACAGGCTTGTCGAGCTCACGGAGCCAAGCGAGTCCCACTATCTTCACAGTCCCGAGCTCGAGCTGAAGCCAGGTACTAGTCACTGTTCGCTACCGTATTAGCATTCAAACCTAGCCAAACATACCTAAGTAAGTTTCCTTCAATCTTTAAAGAATGTTCATAAATGTGGAATACTCAAATTAGAGCCTTATTATCTTGTCTAAATTATCTTCGCAT
>SNQN01000037.1:182183-202795 GCA_008642245.1 Bassia scoparia | reverse complement strand
GAGAGATGCAACTTTAAACTTTTATATTATTTCTCTATCACCTATTCTCTCAATGACTTGATGTCTCAGTGTCTTGTAAAGGAATGGATTTGACTATTTGAGTAAACATAGTCTTTTAGCTGAAAATAGATTTGGAGCTGTTATTGTGGTTCTCACATGTAACTAATCTTTCGCAAAAAAAGATTTGCAATAGAACTTGATAATCTTAGTCTTCTGCAAGGCATCAGTAGCGAGGGAGGGAAGGGCACATTAGGCATTACATAATTAGTTACTATGGTGGCTTGGCAGGGCGATCAGCGTGGGTTCAACTGACCCAGTTGATCCGCGTAATTTCTGGTATCTTCTGGAAATTTAAAAATAGGTTAAATAATAATGTGTTACAATACATAACACTAAATGAAGCGCAGCTCAGCCGGTAAGTGCATAAGTCCCTGGTTTCTTCTTGCTGATGAGGCACGGGATCAAATCCCAGTAACCACATTATTTATTTGGAAAAATGTCAACTCCCACCTTTAGTTGCAATTTTTTGTAAACTCCCACCTTTAGTCCATTTTTTACTTTCTCCCACCTTTAGTTGCACCCTTTTTGTAAACTCCCACCTCCGTTAGCTTCCGTTAGAAAAATCTGTTAAATATGAGGACAATTCGTCTTTTTCCACTAGTTTCCTTTGTTACTTCCCATTACTCCCTGACATCTCAATTACCCTCTCTTCTTTCTTTCTTTTCCTCACTCCTTATTCAATTCATCTCCTTCAAATCTCCGCTCATTTCTTCTTCACTTCATTTCCATTCACTCCCTTCACCTCAAACCATCTCTTATTCTTTCTTCTTTACCATTCCAAACAAATTAAAAACCCTTAATTTGAGTGACCAAAAAACTACTTAATTCACCCTTAAAAATGACATCTTTCCATTGATTCAAGCTGCCCCCATGGCCAACGATGGAAAGTTGCTATTTTGATTACAATATTACTTGAACTCACTCCTTGGTGTGAGCTCCTTGCCTGAAACCGACCCAACAGCAGCACCCACGGAGTTGATTTCGAGCCTTAAGCAGCAAAATCTCATAAATTCGAGTGGGATGAATCCATCTGAACCCCAAAATTGTTACCAAATTAAGCACGAACAAGTCACGAAAATGTTCGCCCAAATCACGCGCAACAGCAGCAACAACCACGAGCAAGAACCTCAATTTTCGTGACCAAAATCCCCCAAAAATCATAATTAAAGTGGGTTTATTCAATTGAAACCCTAACCAATTTGGTGATTAACTTACCCAAATTTATGCTAATTCGCACCCAAATTGTTGTATATTGCTGCCCAAATTTTCGTTCGAAACCCCTAAATTTTGTGCGAATGACCCTAAACCCCCAAATTTTCGAAAATAACCCAGAAATTTGGGTCAAAATCGAAAAAACTGGTATTTTTGTGTAAAATGTGCTTGGATGCAAGTTATAAGAACGAAAGAAGAAATCGAAGGGAACTCGAGCATCCAAGAAAGAAAGAGAAAGAAGTGGGCCCAAGATAACGGTGAGTGTAACAGAAGTTAACGGAGGTGGGTGATTACAAAAAATGGTGCAACTAAAGGTGGGAGAATAAAAAAAAATGGACTAAAAGGTGGGAGTTTGCAAAAACTCGCAACTAAAGTGGGAGTTGACATTTTTTCCTATTTATTTTTAAGCTCTTCTCTTGGTTCTCCACCCTTTTGTTTTTAACATTTTTGCTATTAATCCACTATTTACTAACAAATTTATTTTCTTTTTCCTAGTTCAATATTTCTCAAGTCTAACCATCTCCATACTAGCATCCGTTCCTTCATAAATATCCTTTCCACCAGTACGGTGAGAAGCACTAATAGTTAAAAAAAAAAAAAAATCTTGTTCAATAGCTGTGTTTCTTTCAATTTCTTTGCTTATGGCAATCAATTATTGTTTTATTGATAGTGTAAATAATACTTGTTCGTTTTGTTGAAAAATTGAAATTAAAGTTGTCAACTCAAATAAAATCAAAATACTACACTATAAGTACTTTTAGGAATTTAGGCTCTGTTTCTTTGGACTTAATTGGAGCTTAACTTTAACTTAACTGAACTTGAACTTATGTACCATAGAAATAAGTAAAAAAACCGGCCCTTAAGTCTTCAAATATGAAAATTTAATTTAATACTTTAATTATTACAATTTTTTCGCACGCTTCGCTTGCATATAAGTCTAATTTTGAACAACTTCGAACTCCACGTGACTCTTTTTTTCTGGATTTGGGGTCTTAAGTTAGATAGGTTGTTAGGAAGAATTTGCTATAAATAGATGTCATTAGAAAATAAGATGCATTTGAATGTAATTCGAGTGAAACTCTTGGGAGAGTATGAGCTTCTTGAATGCTTATGTTAAGGAGAGAATCAACCTCTCGGATGCTTGATAACTATCTTAGTTTGTAATTCATCATTTCATTCATAATCTTCATCATTAGTTCTTAATATCTCTCCATTAGTCCAGATTTCAGCCTTAATATCTTTTTCAATTCATGTCATTCTACCCTAAAATGTCAGCAAGCTCGGCTCCCGACATCTCATGATAGTTTAATTCATGAAGCATCTTTTGTGATGGATTTGACTTAGGTTTGAACCAACCTCTTTCTTGATGTAGATTGGAAGGCACGAGCTGATGTAGCAAAATTATTGATGCATCTGAAAAATGAGTTGACTTTACTTGTTGTCAGCCGATGATCTCAAGTAAGCTTCCTTTCTTCCTGCTCCCCCTTCCTATCTCTGCAGGTACCATGGTGATTATGAATGTTCTGAATTTACAGAGAGCTAGCGCCCCTTGTGACGATCATGGAGGATGGAAAGTGGCGGGTTCTGAAAGAGGAGCCTTTATCATTATATATCTCTATGAAGACACAGGGAAGAGAGACACTGCTCTTTGTGACGTTGCTATTGGATTATATGATGCAAGCCTTTGAGTGTATATCTTAGGTTTGGTAGAGAAAACAAGGAAATAATTGTGCATTAATGGTCTGCTAAATGGCAGATGGTTTACTTGAGATTTATGGTAGGGGTACTTGGTTTTCTAACCCCTAGAACCCTCTGTATGTAGGTATGAATCTTGCGTATCTAAAAGCTGAATTGCTAATTTCAGGCGGTTTGGTAATCCACTAAAAGTGTGATGGTTGTATCTGAATTCTTTATGGTGCTTTACTTGATTCATGGTATCTGAATTCTGGTTGTTAGAATGTCCCTTACCCTACAATCTTCTGTCTTAAAAAAAAAATTTAAATCACAAAGGCTGTCAATTTGGAGCCCAATGTCAGATCAGTCAGATGCTTCATGCCTTCATCTGGGACACAAGGTTAGGGCCCAACTTGTGAAACCTTTGGTTAGTCCATTCATTACATCCATTGGATGCGTTCATCTGGGACACAAGGGTTAGGGGCCCAACTTGTGAACCTTTGGTTAGTTCATTCATTTCATCCTATTGGCTCTACGGTGATACTGTCTAATTGGGCTCCCCTTTAAGAACACAGACTCTTCCCTGTATATTGTTTGCTTCAACAATTTTGAGTTGGCAACAGTGCTTTTTTGCTTGGATTCTTATACGAGAGGCAACTAAGTGGTCTGCTAAATGTCACTTGACAAAAGAAAGCGGGGTAAGTACATGCTTAGACTTCCCCCAGTAATAATTTCAGTTATTTGGACTTTTGGGTCTGAAATAATATATTATTGATTAATTAATTAATTAGTATATCATACATGAAATACATATAATGGTAATTAAGCTATTATGTTAGTTCACTAGTTGTATAAAGTTTATGTGACAATTCTTGTATAAACACCGATCTTGTTTGATAGCCAGTTATGACGATATTAGGCACAACTTATTATTGAGTCACAAGTTCTGTTAGGCAAATGTCTTTGATTTACACTTGTTGCTCAAATACTTATTAATTTTACAAATTACTCTATAAACATAATCCCATGCTATTAGTTTGTCAAACAAGCTAAGTCAAAGCTAGCAACGAGCTTATTAAACCACATCTGTCAACAAGTCCCATGATACATTTATACTTCCTCCGTTTCAGATAATGCAACAATTGGATAGCACCATTTAAGGAAGATATACAATGTAAATGAGCCAATTAATCAAAATAATTTTAACACTTCCAGCTTGTAATCCTGTTCTTAATTGTGTTAAAATTATTTTGATTAATAGTGCTCGTTTATATTGTTAAATCTCTTCCTTAAAATGTGTGCAAATTAAGTTTGCTATATTTGTGAAACGAAGGAATAATATTGGTTTCTTATATTATGATCCTTTTATTGTTTTTAGGAAAATCAATTTTGTGTTCTTTGATTAATCAAATAGTAGAAGCTATGTGCTGGATGATGCCATCACCATTCACCAATTATTTATCAATTGACTATTCTTCCTGTCCGAGTCACTATGTCTAGACATCATCAACGAAGTGTACGATGAAAATGGCATTGCTAAAAAAAAATAATTTTAGAGGGCAATAATAGCACACCTGATCGTTATAAAGCACAGTACAGTGATGTCCTTAACATATGAAAAAAAGAAAAAAAGTGAAGATAAAGCATGCTTATACAATGTTCTCTTGCACAACTGCAGAAACTTCATATTAATACAAAGGAGGCTCCTGCGTATATTGCATGAGCTCTTATACTATAACCCATGTGCATTGCTTGTCACTATATGCATGCTGATATAGGAATAGGATATATGAATAACTCTTAATTGTGAACTTGCTTGTTCTGCTGCAGCTCCAATACAAAATCTGCATGGCCAACAGTTGGGAATCAATGATTGAGCATAACACAATGGACTATTGTGGAGACCAGAAAAATGAATGTATGATGATTTTATTTTGATTTGGAGCTTCTTGTATATGGACCTCCTTGCCTGCAAAAGAGATGGTGGTGTTTCTTTTGTTCTAGGCTTTTACATTCATAATTGATCTTGGGGGGGGGGGGGGGGGGGGGGGGCGTTAGAGAGACAATAAGGTAGCACTCTTTTCAGGGTAACGTAGCCCCATCTCTTTCTTCAAGGGTATAAAGCTGATTTAGGGATTTTTTTAAAAGATAATAATAATTTACCGTTATTCTGATATTGTGAGTACGCTTCATATCTATATTGTTTACCTGAAGAAACTTGTCTTATCTGTCATCAGTGTCTTATTAATCTGTATTAGAACTTTATATATGAATAATGCAATGCTGATGCATGTGYGCTTACATTCTTCATCAGTGTTGATCCAATGCTCTCGATCTGCTCCACCAATTGTGTCTTGTACAGGAAATTCCAAATTCTTCTTGGTGATTGCATCTTGGGTTRGTTTTATATCAGTATGGGAGCAATAATACTTTTCTTTCTTGAGGGTTCCCCAACAGCTAAATTTACTCATTTCACTGCTGAGTATTGAATCTGCATAGCTCTTACTTGGGTTGAGAGTCTTCTTCTTTTTCTTCTTCTTCTTCTCATAGCTGCTGTACCCAGGCTCTTTTGCAGCAGATGCTGCTGTGCTAATTTCAGGGTGAATTTTTTTGTGGAAGAGCTGGTTGATCTGCAGATTGAAGATTATATGAAGTTATTGACTCTATCCTGGGCTTCATGATGTGCTGTGAATTGTGAAATCACATAAACGATTTCCACTTTCCAGTCAACTTTAAATAACCCAAGGTTGTCGGAATTTGACGTATACCTTAGAGGCTTAGAAGTGTTAGAACCMTTAAGTTGGGCTCCTATTCTTAATGACACCGCTTATTGAATTCAATAATACATAAAATTTGTACACCCKAAGTGCTATTTCATCTCTACATGACAASAAATGACATTTTCTCTCCCTTAGACATCAAATCGAGACAGTTTATTGTAAATTAACCTCAATAGGTGATGCTTAGGGGTCAAGAAATACAAAAATAGCCAAACACCATTTCTCTAGAAACATGTAACATCACCTAGACAAGGTTAATTCACAATAAACTGCCTCATTTTGTCATTTCATGGGTAAAAAGTTCGTGGGCGTTGTTGAGGGGACAAAATACTTTAGGTTGTTTTTGAATTTTTTTTAACCCTGAGGTTTTACTGGAAATAAGAGCTGCACTTAAGTTTGCATTCAACAAAAGATTCCAAACCTACAGTAGAAGTGTAAAAAACCTACAGTAGAAGTGTAAACCTTGTTTGATGGACTTATAAAAAATATATTGTATTGCTATAGTTTCAATTTGATTGTCTATACTTGATTAGTGCTGATTTCTCCTGCGTACCTTTTGCTAAAGAATAATATGAGCAGACGAACTTGTGACCATCTTCTTAACTTATGTTTTAATCCTCATATAACTGTACTTATATGGGTCGAATAACTCTTATGATTAGGGTGACATGAAGTTCTGGAAGACTTACCTTGTCGAGTTTTCTTTGAGTTGGAAAAGAATCTGCAGGAGAGTTTTGAGTTAGGTGSAGTATCTTATTCACTGGATGTTTAGACGATTTGATTTTTTGTGTGGCTTGTGTCTTGGTTCTGTCAGCCTCCTTGATGTAGCTTTTGTCTATGGCTGTTCTCTTCTTAAATAGTTCACAAAGGGATGTCATCTTATTCTTTGTCTTTGGCTTTGTTTCCAGGAGTTCGGCAGATGAACCAAGAAGATATCCTTGCAGGGGATATATTTGCTCGTTGACAGAGGTGTGATCTTTCATATCTTCCAATAACTCATCACTGAGGGTAATAGTGCTTGCTTGACTGTTTTTCCTTGATGAGTCTATGTTGGCTTCCTTTTCAGCTTCATGCTTGAGAAATTTCTCCAATTCTTCATTGATGAGCTTCAAGTCATATTTCATTTCTGCCATTCCACTTTCATTTGCTACCTGATGAGGTAAATCAAATGTTGGTGTTGGGGACTCTGACGTTGACTCCACACTAAGAGTTCCAATTGTAAGGAAACCTGGAAATATCTCTGTGATTTGGTTATCATTGAACCCTTCAGTGGGTTCGCCATGGAATTCCTCAAGGTGATGCTGACATTGCTGAGTTGGATTCCACTTCTGTTTGGAGTCATTACTTGGTGTTATGTAATCTGCTTGATTACTGGCTAATGACTTCTGTAACAACCCTGTGCAAGAGCTTCCTGAAACCAGACTTTTAGAGACATTAGTAAATTATGCAGCCTACACAACTACCCTACTAATTTTTTAATAGAAAAGATTTTCCGATGACTTAGACATTTATTGACTGGAGGAACACTATACCGAGGTAAATGGAAGTTAAACTATGTACATTGACTGGGGCATATGCAATGTGACCAAGATAACTAATGCAGTTCTGCAATATTTTAATAGCTTCAGCTCATTAAATTAAGGGGGTGATAGTTAATATTGCATGGTGCAATTCTGCATGGTTGTGTTCTCAAATGAATGAGATAGGTAATACCAGCAACCAGATGAGTCAAAAATTAATTAATGAATAGACACACCCGCAACCAAAGCCTGCAATGAACCATTGGCATCTTTCTGTAATTTCCGGTGCATCCAGCTGAATAACTGCGTAAATTGTTACATGGATTCAGATTAAATTTAAATCAAAAATATTTGTKTTTTGGACAAGTAGAATTTTGACTGACCTTCATTKTGATTTCCTTCAGCTKTTTCTTAAACTTGATACTGCTTTCTAAAAGTATATGATTTCGAAGATCATATATAAGAAGTTGTGCTCAGCTGGACACTTTTGATATCATGTTATGATTAAATGATTGTAGTACATTTTTTGGAAGAATGCAACAAAAAAGAAACATTAGGAAAAGTACAAATTGAGGTTGGCCTATCTTGTCATTGTTAATATCTGTGGAGTAGATTCTGGTTTGCTATACTAACTCCATAGCTACGATGTTCATCTGGATGCTTCCTGTTACTTGATTTAGCTTGACATAGTCGTGCGATTAACCTGTGGCAGTTGCACTCTTAAACTCATGCATAAAAGGACTACTGTGAAATATTTGGTAGCGATATGACTGTACTCTGCAGTCACACATAATCTATGTTACTCAGACACGGGTTAGGTGTCTACTCGGATATGGGTGTCCAAGTATTCGACTCGGCTATTTTGTAGAAAAAAGTTAAGTGTTTAGTTAAAAAAGAAGTATCCAAGTGTCTTGTCCAACACGGCACGATAGGACACGTGAGTTTTGAACCAGGTAAGGGTGTTGAAGTAACATGGTGCATAATTCTCTTTCTTTCTTCATTTTTTTTTAAAACTCCATGTTTATATTTTTGGTTTTCTTCTGTTTGTGAGTGAATTTATTATTAAATATTTATAATCACATGCTCATGCCAAAATGGATTACTTATCACCTGTCTTGCATATCTGAAATTTATAGGTAGGTATATTGATTAGCGAATCACTTGGCTAATGTATATGCTTTTGAGCGATCATCTAGACCCACTTGAGCTGGTTACATACGATCAGTTAAGGGTAATGAACCATTTGATGTTTTTTTAGATCAAATTGGGTTATTGGGGTCTCTTATCGATCAGTGTATTATTATCATTTGTTAATATCACCAAATATAATTACTTAGTACAATTAGGTTTGCTTTGGATGCTGAAACATTCATGTGCATTACCATGCATATTGTTTTGGTAACATACTGCTAAGCACTCTCATCTGTTTGCATGAACCCACTTACTCACTGCTGCTAATCATAATTTTGATGTGAACTCTGGTGGTTAATGCCAACATTTTGCATTTTTTATGGCGATTGTGGGTTTTGATCTTCTAACCATTCTTCTGCCTCGATTTTTTAATTACCTGCATTATACATCTCTGCATAAAAGAGAAGTAGAGTAGTCTTTCCTTAGTATGGCCATCTGCTCATCTGTGCACACAGAGTATTACTCTAGTCTGTCTCGGCTATCCTTGAGCATATGATGACCTAGGATATATGTTTTTGGCAATCGTACTAGGAAGTCGTATTATTTTTTTGTTATGCTTTTATATTGGTATATCTGCATTATTGCCATCATATGTCATCTTTCGTATGTATGTGTCTAAATTCATTAGAAGTGATTGACAATAAGATGGATCAACTAATTTGTCATGATTTACTTAACACATTTAGGAAGGTTAGATGCTTGGTTTTTTTGTGTTGAATTTTCCGCATTGGGAAGGGTGTTGCTAATTACGATTTAATGTTGTATCAATTGTTTTTCATCCCACGTGTGAATTCCATTGGTGGTTTGGATTGTTGTTTATTGAAGTTACCTAATGCTCATCTGTCTGTTGCATTTGTWATGAAGCCTGTTAAATTCATATGTATTGCCATATTCTGCCTAGTTACCTCCTTGTTGATCTAGTGTTTTATTTGTGTTTCCCTTCAATAATTGTATTTAGTTACGTAATCCATATATATATCTGATCTTTTGCCACTTGCATGTAAGATGGAGAAACTTGTAGAAGCTAAGGAACAAATTTTGTGCTTGATTTGGGTAATACGAAGTCTATGTATGAACTACCAAGTAGGGTCATTCCTCCTGTGTGAAAGCTGGCTCAAGCTCAACTATGGAGTGCAGTAATGTGCACTTTTGTTTGAGCTTTGTTGGAGTTTTGTACCAACRGAAACAGTAATACTGCTTGATTTGCGAACCTTTGTGTAAGCTAATTAGTTGGAATTTTGTGTATTAATGGAAATAATTGTACTGCTTGTTCCATRTATTAATGGAAATAATTGTACTGCTTATTAGTTATTACATATAATAATTGTACTGCTTTGTTTAAATAATGGTGTATTATTTTCTAAACTACTGACTTAATCTAGACTGTTTGCTATCCGCAGATTTGCAGGATAACAAATTAGCTCTAGTTTGATCACTGGTGCTGGTTTTGCTGCCAAAAATGTGAACAGGGAGGTGCAGAGATTCTGTTGTTCCTAAACTATGGTTTGCCTTTTGCTCTTAACAAGTTTGCTGTTTTGGAATAGTAGTTTTTACTGATTTGGTTACCTGACTGCTAAAGTTTATAAGCATATTTGTACATAGAGTTAATGCAACACTTTTCCACTTCTTGGCCCTGTGGTGGACATACATTATATGTACCAAGCTTTTTAATGGAAAGGAGAGGCGCCCGCAATTGTGTGAGAACTGTCCAAGGGTAGCAGATGGGTAAATTCTATGTTCTGATAGGGGCTCAAATCTTAACTTATCTGGTTATTCCACTAAAGTAAGTTCCCCCTCCCYCTCTCTCTCTCTGAACGGCCTTATCTTAAATGCAATKATAATCGCCTTTGCGCTAGAAGGTTGATTAAGATATTTAGATGCCCCTCTATGAAATGGATGTCCTATTGATGAGGAGAAGATTTTGTTTTAGGATTTTATTGTCGTTGAGATCTTATGCATGACTTTGATGACTGCATGACTGATAAGACCGAAATGCATGTGCAGAAACTTACGGCTTACATTATGAAAGAACTTGCATTATTTTGGTKCTGGTACTGTGATGCGAGCACTTTCAAGTATTTCTCGGAGAGATACCAAAGTAGTGTCTCCCGTGGCATTTTAGGTAAATAAGTTGATCTTAATGTTAACTAAAGATCARCTAGATCAACTTATTTATCTAAAATGCCACCGGAGACACTACTTTAATAACTTCCCGAGAGATACTAATAATTACTTCTGTGATGCATGTGTGGAATGCTTGGTTGTGTAGGACAAACACATGGGTGATCTGTGAATCCGTGATCAAACCCCTCTAATATGCCACATATAACTCAATTACTAAACCTCGCCCCATTTTACTGATTTTCGCCCCAATTTTAACATTGAACTTCCCATTTTGTCCCTTTCACTCCCAAACACACATGGTTCCTCCTCTCATCCGTTAACTTTGCACCACCACGCACTTGTCGGAGTATTGAAGTTGTCGGAGGTATGTTGAAACCGGAGCCTGAACCACGTTCGCCACTGCTTCCTACTATCGGACAGGTACATTCTATGTTTACTAAAAAAAAATCCTACGTCCAAGAATTTCTCACGTCCCATGGGACGTGCGTCTAGAATTTCCTCAAGTCCCATGGGACGCGAGGAATTCTCGGACGCACGTCCCATGGGACGTGAATGTTGTTTCCCAGTGAGCGTCACTTCTACTGCTTTTCGGGTCTTCACTTTGATCGTCGGTCTTTTTTGGGTGGTGGTCGATCAGCCATGAGGTGGTGTCTTTGGGTGGTGGTGATTGGTGAATGGTGGTGGACTGGTGGGAGGGAGTGGATGAGGTGAGATAAAGAATAAGGGTTATTTGGGAATTTTTGCAAATTTTTTGCGGCGATTGTTAGTAATTAGGGGTGAGGATTAACAATGCCCCACATATAAACATGTGATATTTTAAAGATGAAAATGAAGAATATTTTATTTCAGAATAGGTGCTTATTGTCGTCTGTGCTTAGCGTAAAATGCCATAGTGGGTGTACAATACATTCATGTACACTTTCACTCAAACATTTCGCATCCCAGTGCACAACAAAGTGAACGAACTTGATTTTGTAGTCCATCCAATATCCCACTAAGAATATAAGGCGGAGAACGCAACTTCTAGGCAACTTATACCATTAATAGGAATTCAACATCAGGAACAAAATACTACCCGAGGCTTAATTGCACTTGGAGTAAACAATGAAGAGGTTTGCTAGTGACTGGATCGATGCAAAAGCAAAGAGTCTATCAAAGACACAAACTAAATATCACCCATACGCTTACGGTACTATTTCACTTTAACCAACCTTTGCAACACCATTGGAAATTTAGTTTCAGACATGGGCTAAAGAGATCTCAGTTGGCATTGTTACTTTGTTAGGCATGAAAGAAATATCCTCGGAACAAAGACCCTCACATCGGGAGTTCGTGACATTGAACGTTGGCATTTTGATTCAATTTGCTAACATTCAAGCAAAAATAAATCTCAATAACCTTTATTCACACATTTGCATCAACTTTTGACCTTACCCTTACGAGTTCATTGGGTTTGCTCTAACCTCAAAGGGATTGTTGAAACACATCATTTGACGAGTATGCCCTCACATGAGAGGGATCACCGAGTTCCATCTTATGATGAGTGTGTTCTCATCCAAAAATGGTCACAGAGCCCCTTCCAACATGATTTTTCGCCCTAATCGCCCCTACTAGGAAGATCATTGGGCATGCTCGCATCTCGTAGGGATCATTGGCCTTAAAAGTCATTTCAAATGTCCTATTTTTGGCCTGAAATATACTGTGTATTAGAGTAACATTCTTTATTTATTTTCTGTGAGCAAATGAGCTACTAGGGGGCTCTTGATGACAATGATTCTAGAATCACCTTGAAAGGATTTGGGTCCAACCTTTTGAGATCCAATAGTTCAGATTGATTTTGAGTCTCATATAACAAGAAGCGAGTCTAAGTCCATAAAGGTCAAATCTTGAAAATAAATTTGACCTACAATATAACGTATGCTAATGTACTCGATACTCGTGTTTGTTCCTATTTTTATCATACTACAGTAAAATTTATGTTTTAAATGTTGTTACAATGATTAAAAGTTAACACTTTAATTTTTCGGAAATTTTATGCAAGCCAATTGTTTTTCCTAACTTTAATTAGTAAATAAATTTGAATATTTTTTAGCCAATTTTGATGATTATAAATTATAATGGACAAACTTTGTAYATGAGTGAATGAGTTTACTACCCTACAACGTTTATCTCCTGATAATTTGGGAAAACAGTTTGGTCTCTTACATGAAATATATATATCCACATGAAACACGACCACATTCTTTTCTTTTCTTTTCTTTAATGGCGTGACGTAAAAACTTTTCTTGGAACTTTCAATCTTATTCAACAACTAGTAATCCTCATTTTGTACTGTATAATTCATTCATTCCTTCCTTCCTTCCTCAATTTTCAATCTTTTTAGCTGCAACAACCACCCTTCTTCTTCTTCTTCTTCATACCAGAATCAAGCAAGAAACTGAGAGAAAAATGGGGTCTCAATCAGAGATTTCAGAACCATTAATTGAAGAGTCAGATAAACCAATCAGAGATGATGAAGTTGAAGATGAAATCCCAGAATGGAAGGATCAAATTACATTCAGAGGTTTAGGAGTGAGTGCTTTGTTGGGTACCCTATTCTGCATTATTACCCACAAGTTGAATTTGACAGTTGGTATCATTCCTTCACTCAATGTTGCTGCTGGGTTATTAGGGTTCTTCTTTGTCAAATCTTGGACTGGTGTGCTTTCCAAATTAGGGTTTTCTGCTAAGCCCTTTACTCGCCAAGAGAATACTGTRATTCAGACTTGTGTTGTTGCTTGTTATGGCCTTGCTTTTAGTGGTAATTTCTTCTTCTTCTTTGTTTTCTTTTTTTGGTAGCGCCCGTTTGACTTTCTGTTAGGAAATGGAATCTTTGATTGTTGATTTGATGTTTCCTTTGATGTGCTGTGTTTGGTTGTTGAATTGTTGCTTCTTGTTCTTGTTGATTTGATTGTGAAGAATTGTGACTGGGTTTGTTGGTTGATTGAACTGAACTTATGATGTGGTGGTTATAATGGTTTTCAATTTCATATACAATTATGCAAGATATTGATGGGCTCACAAGCACATTGACTTTGTACTGGCGTACTGCATTATGGCAGTTGTCTGAAATAGAGTAATTAGGGACTGGCAATAAGTGGTAAAAAATTTGGATTATGATTGTTATGTTGGACGGCATGAACATCTTGTTGAGAAGTATTAGGGCTCTTAGATCACACTCAGCTGTAGCTTGGATGACTTTTTTTGCCAAAATGGTGGTTATAGACTTGTAGTTTGAGATGGTGATAATTGAATTTATCTACTAGATTGAATTGATGTGCTAATTTTGTGCGCATGTGTGAGCTCTTGTAAATTGGAGTATCTTTTGGGTGCAAAGGATTTCTCAAATCATTTGCATGGCCGCGGATTCCATTCTTCCAAAAGATGTTCAAAAAACCTTTGACACAAAAGTACCTAAGGCCTAGACCATACATTGCCATAAATAAAAATTATTGGCAATCAAAACATGTCGCCTTTGATTGTCAATAATTGAAAGACAAATATGAGATGAAAAACTTTGTACTTAACATGAGTTAGAATATTTAGTTTAATGCATGGAATTGGAGCACGGATAATGGACTGATCATTGGCCATAATTTGAATATTAGTCATTCTTGTTATGACCAATGCATGTTCATTCCCATTGTTACCTTAGGTAGAATCATTGTTTCTGTTTGAAATAAAGCTTTTTTGTGTTGGCATGTAGCACTTGATTTACATGTGTATTAGAGCTGCTTTTTTATACTTCTGCATTCCAACTAAATATTTCATCCTTTATTCTTTCCTTTATAACTTATTCAAAAGTATAAAATTCTGTTGATTTCTAAAGTATGTTTGAACTTGAATCTTCTCAGGTGGTTTTGGTTCATATTTGATTGCTATGGATGAGAAAACRTACAATCTTATTGGTCCTGATTACCCTGGTAACCGAGCAGAAGATGTAWTAAACCCTGGTTTGTGGTGGATGATGGGATTCCTGTTTGTTGTGAGCTTTTTGGGACTTTTTAGTCTTGTCCCACTTCGAAAGGTATGTATGTGCGTAGCTTGACTACTAGCTTCATTCTAAGATTGGTTGAACATGAAATATGAAGTTGAACCAAGGAAATGAATCTTTTGCTAATGATACTTTCGGGTTGGGCACTTGGTCATGCTTGTTTTATTATGACTACTATTAAATAATTGCCACTTTGGGGGTTTCAATGATCTTTTCTATGGAATGCAGGGGTTTGTAGAGGGAGAGGAGGTAGTGTTTTGAAATTATATAGCTTCCCATTATTATATAGCTATTCACACTCAAGGATAAAGATGGGTTACAGTAACAGTTGTGGATTTCAAGGTTGGACTTAAGAGTTGTGACATTCAATCTATTATTATTTTTTAGTAAATGTTCTACTAGAAGTTTTCTGAATGTGTTATCKTATTTATTTGTCCAAACATTAGAATCTATTGTACTTTGTTTGAATGGGAAGTGTGAGTAACTTAGCCTACTAGGCTTAGTGCAAAGGGTCTTTTCCCAGTTCCCACCAAAGAGTCCTTGTTGTTGGGCAGAACTTGTTATAGATTTTTAACTGACCAATGGAGTCTATGACTCATGGTTCTTTGACTTCAGGATTATTGAAGACTCGATAAGAGTGGCCTTGGGGTAATTTTATTGTCTTTGTGGCTCATTGTATTATCTTTGTTGCATTCTCTGTGAGGAAGTAGACAGTCATTCCCTATTGAATTATGGGCACTTGTTTAGATTTTAGAGGCCTTGGGGTAATTTTGCAGTACGAATTTTATCATAAACATGACAACTCTTGCAGATCTGATGTTATGGTGGTTGTATTTTTTATTTTTTTGGGATTGGAAGTGGTTTCTTAGAATTTTGTTTAAATAGTTTGTACTGTATTAATCAATGTTAATTTTTTAAGTTCTTAATTTCAAAATACGTGGCTGAGTGCATGAATCACACAATCTCTCCTGAAGTGCCCACAGAGATTGGAGATCCTCTCCTTCCATTTTTTGGTCTAAATAATGTCCTATATGGCTGGAGTAGTCCCCCCCACACCCCCCTCTCTCTGGAAAAACATGCAGTAGTATGATCCACGGTCTCTAGCTTTGAAGATATTATGCACTTATCTACATAATTCTAACAATGGCTATTTTGTTGCTGTCTAATTATTGTGATTGTCTTGTTTTCAAGGTTATGGTGTTGGATTATAAGCTTACATACCCAAGTGGGACGGCCACAGCTTTGTTGATTAACAGCTTTCACACAACTAGTGGAGCTGAGCTTGCAGGGTGAGTCCAAGTGTCCATTCTACTGTTGGAAGAAAATCAAAAGATAGTGGAGCAAGTTCAATAACTCCAAACTTTTGTAATTACTAATTACCGTAAAGTTTTGTAGTAATTTATCAAGATGAAGGTCCGCAGTCCACTAGATCATCAGTCATGCCTTATAAAATTGGTGCACTCATTCTGATTTCTGTCATAGTTTTACGGACATATCTCAGTAACTCACATAACACYGTAAACTAGTATAAGGCAAGTTTGTTTTGTCAGAAAACAAGTGGTTGTTTTATAATGTGTCAACATGAGATACTACTGTGATCAAGCTGTTCATAACTACTTTACATATGGCATTCTAATCAGTCAATTGTTCAATTAAGTCCTTAATATTTTCCACTGAATAGATTTGAACAACTTATGGTCTGGTAGGTATTGTTGTTATTTATGGTTGCAAGTCTTGCAACAACTCAAAAAGACTAGATCTATTAACTATGATTGGCTAACATTGAAATTTAAGCAGGGTCTCGTGAACTTCTTGTCTTCATATGGTTGATATGTTAATGTTAATGATTTGCAGGAAGCAAGTGAAGTGTCTCGGGAAGTATTTGAGCTTTAGTCTATTCTGGAGTTGCTTTAAGTGGTTTTTCAGTGGTATTGGTGGCTCRTGTGGTTTTGATAACTTTCCCACTCTAGGCTTAACACTATATAAGAACACGTAAGCTTCTTCAAAACTTGTTCTCTGATACTTATATATTATCTTAAGATATAAGGTTTTATGCAATTAGTTATGTTTCTGTTATCCAAATTTCCCCCTGTCTAGCCATCTAGATAGGTATGGTCTTGCAGTCCATTGATGTTTGTATTTTCAAGGAAAATACTATATTGAGTATAAAAATGTTAAGGATGCAAAAATGATCTTCATGCTGTTCATGCATTTTCAGTCATGTTTGTGTTTGGACCAGTATGGTTTGGCATTCTCGAATAGTATGTTTATGTTTTCASATAGATTTAGTGTTCTGGATTTGTTTGAGGAAGTCATCCAGTAAAAATCTTGAATGAATCACAAGCATAAACCTGTTTTAGAATTTGCGGTGTTTTATGAACTTACTGTGTGTATTCCAATGATATTATTTGAGATCGACAATGAAAATATACATATGTATCATTGAAACGATGAACATGTCTTTCTGCACAAGGATGAATATGAGCTGCTAAAAAGAATATTTTTTTTATTTATTTTTCATTAATTGTTGAACAAACGGTTAATGATATTGATTAGATCTTCTTCCAACGCAGCATGGTGACTTGTTGAAAATAAAAGAAAAGGGCCACAAGCATATCAAAAGCCTTAGCCTTGGGTTCTTGGCCTCCTTTATATTAGTTCATTATTTTTATTGTGCTAATTTTCACTTTGAAATAGCGCCTGACCATACTTTGCTTTTCATATGTGTGCAGATTTTACTTTGATTTTAGTCCAACTTATGTGGGATGTGGGCTTATCTGTCCACACATAGTAAATTGCTCTGTCTTACTTGGCGCAATCATTTCGTGGGGTTTTCTCTGGCCCTTCATCTCAACACATGCTGGAGATTGGTATCCAGCTAATCTGGAGAGCAATGACTTCAAAGGACTCTATGGATATAAGGTATTGTAACTCTACTTAAAGCTATAATATAATAAGTTGTTTTAATGTTATGCCATCACGTGTAAACATCTGTGAAAGGATGGACTTTATAGTTTATAATATAATACAGACTACAGAGTACATGTTATTACTTCTGTTGCAATCTAGTTACAAACTGACAAAGTGGCTCCATAGTGTATATGCTATTTGTTTCTTTGATAAATTACATACTAGGCATTGAGACTGCAGAGTATCATGTTTTTATTAGATAAATATTGCTGTCTTTTCCTAACTTTATAATCATATACTTTTTAATCTGTACAGGTCTTCATAGCAATAGCCCTCATCCTCGGTGATGGTCTCTACAATCTGATCAAGATAATTGCCATAACTGTTAAGGAAATAATCAACAGTAGAAGCAAAGAGAAGCTTCCCATCATGCAAGAATTGCCTGGTCAGTTACTTAGTTGTCTCCTCCATSCAACTTGAAGTCAATTGTTTTCCCTCTGTCAAAACTGTCCAATGAAAAGCTTGGCATTTAAGTTTAATTTTAGTATGAATAAATGAACCAATCATACTGTGAGTCTGTGACCAAAAGTTTACTGCTAATTTAAATTATTATCCTGTAGTTTTGTTGTAGATTGGGGAGGTCTATCAATCAATCATTCAAAGCCTTACCCTATGTTTGGATAATAAGAAATGGAAGGAAAGGAAGTGGAGAGAAAGGGAGGGGGACAGTTTCCTTTGTTTGGATAAAGATTTGAAGGAGTGAAGGGGAGGGAGAGGGAGGGATCCATTTTCCCTCCCTCTTTAATAAGCTTGATCCCTCCAAATTTGGAGAGATTTGGAGGGAAAACGGACCACACTTTCCCCCTTCCTTTCTCTTCCCTTCCCTTCCTCCTTTCTCCCTCCCCTCACTTTCTCTCATCTATTGTTATCCAAACATAGCCTTAGTCCCATAAGTGGGGAGATTTATGTATTTTAGAAAAATGCCTAAAGATCTTTATAATTTGCAGTCACAATAATGATATGAATTCCTGAACAGGAAAGAAATCGATGCTTGACAGTTGACTAAACCTATAGTGGCCTTTTGATTTACAGCAGGTTCAGAGGATTCCAAATTGCTTCTTGAGCAAAAGCRACGGGATGAGATATTCTTGAAAGACCGGATACCTTCCTGGTTTGCTGGAGCAGGATATGTAGGCCTTGCTGCTATATCCACTGCAACGATGCCACTCATATTCCCACCACTGAAGTGGTATCTTGTTCTATGCTCATACATAATTGCACCTGCTCTTGCTTTCTGCAATTCTTATGGGACTGGGCTCACTGATTGGAGTTTGGCATCGACTTATGGGAAAATTGGTCTTTTCTTTTTCGCTTCCATAGTTGGCACCAATGGTGGGGTCATAGCTGGGTTAGCCGCTTGTGGAGTAATGATGTCAATTGTTTCTACGGCAGCTGATCTTATGCAAGATTTTAAGACTGGATACCTCACCCTTTCATCTGCTAAATCTATGTTTGTGAGCCAGTTAATTGGAACTGCTATGGGTTGCATACTCGCCCCCCTTACATTTTGGCTATATTGGACTGCTTTTGACATTGGCTCACCCGATGGTCCTTACAAAGCTCCTTATGCTGTAATATTCAGAGAAATGGCAATTTTAGGTGTAGAAGGCTTCTCAGAGCTGCCTCAACACTGCCTGTCTCTTTCTTGTTGGTTCTTTGCTGCTGCAATTGTCATCAACCTCCTGAAGGATGTTACACCTAGCAAAGTTTCCAAATATATTCCACTTCCGATGGCAATGGCTGTCCCATTCTATATTGGAGCATACTTTGCGATTGATATGTTCGTCGGCACTGTCATTCTGTTTGTGTGGGAAAAGATAAATCTACAGGATGCTGAGGATTATGCAGGAGCTGTTGCTTCTGGTCTTATTTGTGGTGATGGAATCTGGACAATACCATCAGCCATTCTTTCCATTTTCAGGATCAACCCCCCGATCTGCATGTACTTTGGACCAGCTGTTGCCAACGGAAAATGAGTTTATATGTAACCCGCGTTGGTTTTCACCTTCCGCACAGTGTGTAAATATTCCCATTACGGGCGTAAAGAAAGTACGTTTGTTTCACGAGCTGTTTGTTGTACCATCAATGTCCGTAGTTCTAGTTCCTGCTGTGTAAATACATCCAGGGATGTTAGATGCATGGACAGAGTCAGTCCATAATAGTTCAATTTCCCCCCACTTAAAAACAGTCAATCTTTTGCATTATACATCGATTCGTTATTCATTAATTTAAATGCTCTTTCTATGTTCAACTGCATASAGATCTCTACACATCTTTTCCTTTTTCTTAAACACAGATGTTGTCGACATTAGGGCAATCCCCCTARTTGTCTSGTGATACCTAAAACTTGAGATCGGAGTCACACTTTATATCACCATTCGTCTCCTTACATACCGAATTATTAAAAGTCAAATTACATAAGAATTTGAGATAAAGTTAGGTCATAAAAGTATTCTAAAAGGAAGAAGATAGGTTTAAAAACAATTTGATAAAATGTTTAATGGTTTGAGCAGAAATGATGGAAAGAAAAGAAATGAGTTTTCGCACTCTTTGAAATTCTGTGATGGTAAGGATTGGTAACTTTGTAAGAATGAATTAGACACTCTCATTCACACTCACACTCAGCATTTCGAGTTATCACCAACTAACTTTCAAAAAGGGCCCCTCTTTTTGCTCCCATTATGGGCAACACATGTGAGGAGTTATGCAGCCCTAAACGCACATTACATTACCTCTATTATTATTATTATACTCCTAACTACTGACTGACAAGCTAGCGATCGTTCTGTAGCGTTAGATGAGAATAAGACAGCAAGATATGAAAAGGTCTATTAAAACAATTTCGATATTAATTTCAGAGTTTATATAGTTTTGGGAAATATATTGAATGTTACCTAACGTCGAGCRCGCGCTTGTTAGTAAGACCCTTATTATCATCGGACGGATTTAGGGATGCTTATCGAGTGAGTCGATCACGAGTTAGGGGTACTTGACTCGTGCAGTCGTGCTCGTTAGATTTCAAGTCGGGTCGAATCGTTCACGAGCTAC
>SNQN01000037.1:145199-177129 GCA_008642245.1 Bassia scoparia | reverse complement strand
GGGTGGGGGAGCTGGTGAGGTGGTGAGGAGGTGGTTGCTTGCAGTTGGGAGGTAAGAGAGGAGAGAGAGGGTGGTGGTGGGTGGTTTGGGGAAGTGGGTTAGGAATTGTATTAAGTTGGGTTATGCCACCATATGTAAAAATAAAATCTCGAGGCCACAATGTGTAATTTGCAAAACSTTGAGGTCACGGTGTAGAATTGGAAAATTTTAGTTGCCACCACGTATAAAAAACCAAACCACGATGCTACCATATAGAATTTCCCTTTTTAACAACGCAAACCAAAATTAGATGCATCTGATGCACGGTAAATTTATTATGTATCAAAGTACAATAACTCTTGATGTTGATGAAGTATATATTAACCCCTTTATTTATCAAATAATTATATTAATCTATAAAGTATTCTTTCCGTTATCTTTTGTTTCTCCTGTTTACTTAAATGAAGTTATTAAATGTTTGTATTTTATCACTATTTAGATGAAAGATTTTCTATTTTTATTTCTAACGGTAAATTTCTCTTGTTTAAAATTTTTCTATTTTTATTTTTAATTCCAATTTTATCAATCTTTTTCATAGATAAATAAATCATATTTATTATTCTTCATCTATCATATTAAATAAAAGATTAATCACTATTTAGATTACTCCCAAAATTAACGAACTTCCCAACACACATTTATTAATTTTTCACATTATACTAGATATAAAGTCAAAAACTCTGTTTTCAAATAAAAAGTTTTCCATATTAACTCAATCACATACTTAAAGATTCATTTTTCTTAATTCTTTTGTTAATTCCAAACAAGACAAACAAAAGAGAACACATGAGAGTATAAGAGCATCAACGTACAATAGTGAGCTACAAATCTTGTAGCTTTTTGTGCCATGTCATATTTTTAAACTACAAGGTTTTCAAGCTACCTCTACCCACAATGTCAAGCTACAATCCTTGTAGCTTGAAATTAACCCCACATAAAATTTTTCCTACAATTTTTCCTTGTTGTATTTAATAGCATAATTATTAAAAAAATCAAAATAAAATTGCAAGCTACTAGCTTTGTTGAGCTACAAGCTTGAGTCAAGCAACAAGCTCAATTTTCCCGCAATGGTTGAGCTAATAGCTTGTAAATTTACAAAATTGCAAATTAGTCGTTGAACACAACCACTGTAGATGCTTTTAAGAAATCACTAAAATGATGAAAATGGTCGATGTAATTTGGTGCAAAATAAATCGAAGTTTTTGTAAATAATAATACAACTCTACAAGTAATACAGTAGTAAAATGTATCTGATGGCATTTTTGGCATTTTTGCTACAAGTATTAAGCATGTCGAAATCATGGTATTTTAACTAATTAATTAATTTCTTTATTATTAATTTTTTTTAAAAAAACCTAATAAGTGGGTACCGCAACGTAGGCACTAAATCTGCTATGCTAATGCCCACATATTGCGGGCAAAGTTGTGATAGGCAAGAATATTATTATAGTCTAAGATACCGACCTACCTTTTTATTTTTATTTGGTCTAATCAATCCTCTCTAACTCACCTTCTTCCACCTTTCATCTTCTCTTTAGTCCACGCCTTCATTATATGTTCAACCACTTTCCCATTTCCCATTTCCCACTCCCCCCCTTAGCTTCCTACTCCATCTCTCCCTACATGCATCCAAGAAAACAACCATGTACACGTGTTGCAATTCTCATGCCGTCCCCCTCGGCTCTCGCTCGTTAACTAATAAGATCTTACATTWTYTTTCGACGAACATGTTTTCGGTTCAATTCAATTCACTTGATTGTGAGAATTCTCTCATCTAAGATTTCAATTACAAGAGATCATGTAATTCATTCTCATCCATGTACAAGTGTTGCAGTAATTCTCATGTCGTCGTCCTCTAGCTCGTCAACTAATAAGATCTTGTTCTTCTAAACTTCTTTTCAGTTCAATTCATTTCACTATATTCCATAAGAATAGAGCTAAAGTGGTTGTTTGATTTATAATAATCTTTAATAAATATAAGATGTTAACACAAGCTAACTGTGACCTACCTCTAAACCTATGATTCCACTACTGTCAGCATATGTCAATCAATTAAAGTCTTAATTACAAACAGAATCACGATCATAACTCCCTGAAAACGGAATTGCGCTAAGTAACAAGATACATACAAGTATAAGATCTATGCACATATGATACTACTATTGCCACCCTTAAGTGGAGCAAAGAAAAATCCAATATGAAGGGTAATACATAGATTATGCTTGCATTTTGGAAGTTCCAAGAGTGAGGCWAAAACTAACCCTTTTCTCATGTCAGTTAGTTTGACATAGTGATGTTGCTTTCACTTGATATCACAAGGTTTTATTATTATCAACGTTGGTGCAATGTCTCCTAGCTGTGGCCCAAGCTACACTTGTTCTCTCTCTTTTTTCCTAGCCCACCCAATAATTCCCATATACTTCTTCCGTTTCTTWTTAGTGGAAACTTTTACCAAATTTGAAAATATCAAATTAGTAAATTTTTTTTTTTTTTTTTTGCATGTCATTTCTTTCTACCTCTCTCTTAATCACGCGCCTCATTTTCACTTTCACACTCACAAGTAAATTTTGTTTAAAAGTTCGAATCACTCCTAAAGTTTTCATTAAAAAGAAACAGATGAAATATTTAATATTTTAATGAATCAAAAGGGTATTTCTATTTGAAAAAAAAAAATCATCAATTTAAAGAAAAAAGGGTGTTTCTGATTGAAGTAGCAATGTAATGTCAAGAACTCTGACCTTGGTATTCTGGACCCACATACATGCCACAAAAGATACTAGTCGTATCTCAATTTCATTCTTAACCATGCATTTTATTAATTCTTACTAAGGAGTCTCATTCAATTTGTAACGTTAAGGTTAATTTTTACAACTTTGATCATTTTTTTTTGTGTGTTCATTTTTTTTTGTGTGTTCATTTTTTTTTTTGTATGAATGAGCCACGATGACGGAATATATTTACAATGGGGGAGGGGTATGAGGATTCGAACTTCTGACCACAAGGATCAAAGATGGGATTGAAAGTTGAAACACTTTTATTAAAACGTTTCTTTAATCCGTCAAAATTTGTATTTTTCAAAGAAAAATGACTGAGCAACCTCGGAGATTTCAATCCTCTTAGATAAAATATTACTCGTATTATTTATCACTGAATCACTCCTTGTTTATGAATTAATAATTTTATAATTTTTGTTAACATAAAGGTAATTATAGTCATAGTGGAACGTGCACCTTGCACATCATTGCAAATTAAATGAGAGGGAGAGAGTATTAAGACAATATATAAGACCCTATTGGGCTATTCGTTTGAACTTAATTTTGTGATATTTCGATTCAATTTACTCCGACTCACTTTTATTTCGGTTATTTCGACTCACTTTTATTTCGGTTACTTCAACTCACTTTAATTCAATTCAGCTTATTTCAACCCACTTCAGTTCTGTTTAATTTACTTTAACCCACTTCAGTTCAGTTCAACCAACCTTAGCTGACTTCAGCCAATTTCAGCTCAACCAACTTCATTTTAAAATAAGAGAGCATACTTATTAAAAAACAACTATAGCATGAATTATATACTCCCTAATAAAGATCTACCGTATGCTATATGCTGATCTGTAACATTGCAACCAAGTTTGCAACTGATAAAAGCCACACTTTACCATGGTCAATAATAATAATAATAATAATAATAATAATAATAATAATAATAATAATAATAATAATAATAATAATAATAATAATAATAATAATAATAATAATAATAATAATAATAATAATAATAATAATAATAATAATAACAACTTTAAACTTATCTTATTATAAGAATTTAGGGAGTACTATTACTTTACATCTCATGTAATTATATAAAGAATATAAACAATATATGCTAAAGTATGATGCATAGAATGAACAGATGTGCCTTTCTTTCTATATATGTCAAGATTCCAGTGTGTTTTGCAAGCAACCTGATCAAAATTGAAACCCCATTGTCTAAATGACATGTGTCTCATGCCTTAATTATAATCCATTAATTAATTTGAGTCACTTGTAAGAGATGGCATCCATATCATCATTCACAACCTTCATTATACTTTTGCTTATTGTAAAGAGAAAACACAGGTAAGACTTGGACTAATAATTTGTGATCTTGATTATTAGACTCCAATGGTTTAAATCACCACTCCACAATCTAATAAATTTCGTCTTTAGCTCATTAAAATTTTCAAACTACGATAGATTACTATTTGATCATCCTTTACTACACCGATTTAATTTTTCAGAATATTTTCATTCAAGTTTGAAACTAAAAACGCTTTTATACCGTCTAAACTCGTTGGGTTTAAAACAATATACTAGGTGAATCAATTTACTAATCACTGTTGGAGATTCATCCATCAATTAAGGGGAGTGCAAATAAAAAAGGAAAAGGCTTTCTTAGAGCTTAAAAAACAAAAAGGGGGAATTATCATTTATCAAATGGATGGCAGTCAAAAGTCAAAAGGAAGCAGCAATCAGTTAGGAGTAATAACTATACAATAAAGAGTAAAAAGATCAGACAAACAAGATTGTGGTGAAACCTTTTTCCTAAATACACTACTGTAGTAAGTAGTAACATAACCAACCACACTTTCTTAATTACAGTAGTCTCTTAACATTTACTAATTACTACTTTACTGCGGATTTGTCAATGGTGTAGTTGTAGTTGTACTAGACTTAGCACTTCTGTTTATCGAAACGGGAAATGATTTCAGCACTGCTCATATTGATACTTCCACTCGGGCCTTCGTAGTTGGGAGTGCAAAAATCAGTTATGCGCGAGTGACTCTCTTGTCAACAAAAACAAAACTAAGAACAGTTGTTTTTTTAAAAAGAAAAGAAAAAATAAAAGTTGTGAGTTCCTAATGTTATTAGGTCTTCTTTTGCCAGAGTGCACCAAATATTAATACTAGTAGCACTAGTAGTATCATATCATATTATTATCATTTATCTTTTATAAAATAAATAAAAAAGACTATAGTTTAGGGGTAGGAAATTAAAAGAATAGTACAGTATATTAAATTGATAAATATATCTGATATTGAGGGAAAGGTGGGGCAGTTTTCATGATCCCAAGGGCAGAAAGCAGCAGCAGACAGCCACCATCACAGGAGGACTGCCATCTCCTCTTCTTCAACAACACAACAACAACAACAACAAACACCCACCACTTCTTGGCCTCCCACATCAGTCCTCTCTCACCCAACTTCTGCCTCATCATATCACAACAACAACATCAGCATCAACAACAACATTAATCCCAATTAACATGGTTGATAATTCCAACGCACAACAACATCATCACATCATCATCTGAGCAACAGCACCCAAATCAGAGCACCCTCAAAAGCCCTCTGAAATCAAGGACTTCCAGATTCTTATAGCAGACAAGCAGAATCAGCAACACCAGCAACAGGATGATCAACAGCAGAAGAAGCAGCAGCAGCAGCAATTGGGGCCAAGAGAACTCAAACAAAGACAGGCACACCAAAGTGAAGGCAGGGGAAGGAGATCAGGGATGCCTGCACTTTGCGCTGCAAGGATTTTTCAACTGACCAGGGAATTGGGTAACAAATCTGATGGTGAGACCATCCAGTGGCTTCTGCAGCAGGCTGAGCCGTCTATCATTGCCGCCACGGGGACGGCACCATACCGGCTTCCGCTCTGGCTGCAACAGGGGCCTCGTGTCGCAACAGGGCACCTCGATTGGTGCTGCTTTGCACCATAAAATTGACGACTTGGGTGGCGGGCGGCGGTATCAGGCCCGCCAATTGGGCTGTCTCTGGTTTCATGGGTGCTGCTGCTGCGCCACCCAATTTGGGTATCTGGGGTCCACCTCAGCAACACCATATTTCCGGGTTTCCGGCAACCAGTAATGCTAATGGCGCAACCACCAGCTCAGTTGCACCGCCACCCTGGTTGGCGGCTGCCGAGGGGCTAATTATTGCATAAAATTGGGTATCCGGGTTTGACTGGCGGGCCTAACATGGTCATCACATGAATTTTGGTCCAATCATTGGTGCAAGTCATCCTCATCATCAGCATCATCAGCAACAAGAACAACATCATCATCAACACAAAACAGCAGCATAGTCATCATACAATGCCTGGTTTAGAGCTTGGATATCATACAAGATGTTCATGTTGTGTTTTGACACCTCAAGCATATCCAGATTTACCAGCAAATGGGTCATCAAAATAGAGTGGTGGTGCTGATGTTGGACTGGGTTGAATTCGTGCATCAACAAGATCATCACCATCAACAACAACAGCAACATCATCAACAGCAACCTTCTAATAATTCTAATGATGATTCTCAAGGTTCTGGTTGATGATTGTTAACTATAATTTAGAGTTTGAAGGTAGGAGACAGTAAGAGAGTTTTTTCTTTTTAATTGATTTTTTACCTTTAAATTTCCATCCTTTGTTTGTGATTGTATAATTTGCACAAGATGAGTTGAGAAGAAGAGATGATGAGATTGATGTGGAAATTCAGTAATTTTCCATCTTTGTCTTCCAATCATCAAAAAGTAAATTTTCAGGCAAAGTTGTGTGATTTCCACACTAAAGTTGATTTATTGTTTTTTTTTTAATGTAATTTTTATAGTGTGTTTCACACTTTGATTGTCATACTGTATTTTGGTGAATTGTGATCATGATTATGCAGGTGAAAATGCTGGAGAGAATGAAGTAGCTTCAATGTTTGAGTGGGATTATAACTTTGTGTTATGTATCTAAAAAAGGTGTGATTATATTCAATTAGTTCAAGTTTTAAAATTCATACAAAACTTCATTTATATGTTTCCAGAATTACAGCAAATCATTGAAATTAATGTTGATTTGGAAGTTTATTTGAGAGTCTGCTCATCATCATAAATAGGTTAGATATCTATGTCTGCTGCTATTAAGGAAATACTGTAATGAAATAAGAGGTGGAATTGCAGCATAATCAATTATATATCTGTCATATTTTTTCTCTCATATCAGATCAGCTTACAATAATGCATGAATATAGACCATCTGCTGAGTGCTGACATCTGCCTTTGTTTCTTAACAAGTACTGAACCCAATGTGCTGCCATTTACAATATACAGTATGTTTAGCACAATTTTAGTGGTCTCTTCTTCTGCTTCTTATGTCTGCTCTGATTTTGATAGAAAGTAATTATATCTGAGAATGAGAGTCTTGTTTCATTATGTGTGATATGTGATGTGTCTTGTAAAATAAGTTGTGAAAGTGTGTTGCCGGGCTAGTTGTACCTATAACGACACGGGTTGTCAGGCAAAATGAAGGTCCGAGTAACATAGCCGTGAATTTTCCAAAGATGCTGATACACTATATGAGCTAGGAGTAATTGATTTGTGTTATGAAAAATTACTAATAGAGTTATACAGCATTAGATTTTGGGCCAAGTGTAACACTATAAAGCTGCATATACATAGACTACTTTGATGCATCAATTGACACTGTTGGTGCATTGCAAAGTGTGCTGTGTGAGGCTGTGAGCTAATATCTGTTATGTGCAGCCATGCAGGCTTGAAGCTTGTTCTTACTGATGAGTGTCGGTACTACGAGGTATGATGAGTTCTTGGTGCATCGTTACATGACTCAGGCAGGCATGAAGTCTCTTCTTGCTGATGAGTCTCGGTCATTGATGAGGTATATTGAGGTTGCTCTGTGGGCTCCTTGGTCTAACTACAATCTAATATAAGTCGGAAGCTATGGGTAAGCTTGTGCACGCTTGATTTATGAGCTCTTCATAACCTGTACGTTTGAAGCCTTGTGGCTCTATGCCTCATACATCATTACTGCTACATTCAGAAAGATGTATTTCTTCATTCATGTTCCATACTTTAGTGAGAGGAGAGGATGTTTTTTCAGCAGTGCACTTTGATGATACTGAATAGTGGTTATGTTAGACTTCGTTATATTTGTCACCTTTCATAGAGTTGATTATTGCATAGCATAATGTATTGGACCAAAAACATGGTTCACAGTCTCTTAAAGCCCACCATCTAACCAGAGGTTCCTCGTTCTTTCTCTTAACTAATAACATTCATAGACATCCATCTTGCATTGTTCTTTAGACTTAATGATAAAGAGAATGAAGTCGGTTTCCACTTTCGTGTATTCGATTAAAAATGGGATTGTTTTTAGGGTGGCACAATTTCTGTCATAGTTCAGACTAGAGTCTGAGCTCTGAATGTTTGAATAGGTAGTAAGCATGTACTGATGTATATTGTATACATGACTTTGTACAATACTCATACTTGGTATATACTCGACTAATACCATTATTAAGCTGGGCTGTATGATGTTGCATGTATATACTCACTACTCCGTTGAAAGCTTTGTAAAGAGTTGCAGTGACGGTGAATGATGTTGTTACACAATCACTAAGAAAACTTCAGCTTCACATTTCACAATCTTGGTTTGTTACAGTTTCATGCATTTTCGATGCAATTCATATCAGGGTAAAATGCAAGTCATTACTGATTACTCATTCAACAAATCAGTTAAGGAGTACTTGCCACCTTTTATAGAAGTAGTAACTACTACATTATTGTTAGTTTGACACAACTCTCGCGATTACACATGCCACTTGAACAGACACAAATCCGGTTTCTGGGACTCAATTTCAACTGTTGTTCTGTCGGATTCCGCTTCATTGCAAAGCAAGGGTTTACTCTTGTCTAATTGCAATTATGTCATTTTATAATCTAGTAATTGGTTGCCTATTAATTGGTTGGGTGTGTCGTTGTATGTTGTGTTTGGTTAACTCCCAGACTGCGGGAAGCTCCATATTATGTATATGTGTTGTGAGATAGATGATCGCTAAAGAATAACGATTACAAAAAAACAAATA
Organism: Bassia scoparia; assembly: GCA_008642245.1. Classification (NCBI taxonomy): domain Eukaryota; kingdom Viridiplantae; phylum Streptophyta; class Magnoliopsida; order Caryophyllales; family Amaranthaceae; genus Bassia; species Bassia scoparia. The sequence goes on along the minus strand of SNQN01000037.1, from coordinate 168,189 downwards.
CTCCGTAGGTAGGTCGTGGTGTCTCTTCAACTTATTAGACTAAAACTGAATGCATAAATCAAATGGAGCAAGTCAGCTCGGCGCCAAGGATTGCCAGTTAAGGACAGTACGTCGAGACATCACTGCAGAGGGGCGTCGGCGCCTGCTGAGACAGTACTTTGTTGGCAAGGTCACATGAAATGTATATGCCATAGAAGGATAGAAGCGGCTTATGATAGTTGCACTAGTCTCGGACACACCACACTCACATGTATGATATGGATTATGGATGTCATCACTCATCATCCTCACTTTCTGATGCCTTCATATGTTGTTGTATCACAATATCACATATGTATTCACAGTGCTCCTATTGCAGCAGTTTTTGACAAATTCGGATGCTCTTGTTGCATCGTATTTTGGATCACCTCAAACCAAAAGAGAAGCCTAACCAACTAATTGATACTTGTAAATTGTAAATCATGAGTTGTAAATTGTGATCATTGAGTTCGAATTCTTATATTCCCGTAATTCCAAATTTTCTTCGAGTTTGTGTAACATCTGCTTTGTAATAAGAATCGAGGAATAGTTTTGAAGTGATAAAAGGGGACCATGGACACCTCCCCTGTGGAGATATGTCAAGCACATGGGAAATTAATGGGCCGTCCCTAGCCAACTACCTCACATCATTGACCCATTGCATCTAAGTATCTAACCCATAAGAAATTTTGTTAAAGTTTCAGTTAAAATAAGTTCAGTTCAGTAAAATTAAATTCAGTTTAGTAAAATTAAGTTGACGAGAACAGGCTAAGGCTATTATATTGTTAAATGTTTATCGAATCTACAAATGGGTTTTTTTTAAAAAAATCAATAACGAATCTACAGTAATTATATTTTAAGATGTATATGGAATTGTGTTGAAATTTTTAGATTTCTTAAAAATTGGTTATAAGTGTGTTTTTTTTTATTTTTAAGAAAAGATATAAGTGTGGTTGACTATATTTATTAATTAAATCATTTTTCTTCCTATTCGAAAAAAGCAAAGTGAAGTTAAAATGGAAATAAAAATACGGAGTATAATGAAGCATTATTGCATAAAAACATAAATTTTATGAATTTTTAAATTGTTTCCATTAAGAAATGAAGTTAATGCTTAGAGCATCTCCACCCATGACAACAAAAAATCATCCCTCTCTCTCTAACACTTTCTCACTCTCTTTTTTCATTTCATGATTTTTTCATCACCTTACTCCCCAATGACCAAAAAATCATCATCCCTCTCTCTCATACTTTTTCACTTTACCCACACACTTTCTCTCACTTCAACTTATCAATTTGTTAATATTTAGTGTTGTCTAATTACAATTATGTTGAATTCCGGTCTCCGGACATAGTTAATCGAGATTAGTGCTTAAGTTAATTACGTTTAATTTGTAATTTCGGTTAACTTATAATTTCGGTTTATTTATTAACACGAATTAAGAATAAATCTGTTTTAATTTATATTTCGGATTACGTTGTCATATTAATTTCGGATATTTGTAATTTCGGAATAATTATTAATTTTCGGATTATTAATTTAAAGACGATGATTAATTAAATTCTAAATTGTATTTTCGGGGCACCATCATATTAATTTCGGCTAAATTTTTTCGAATTAGCTATATATTATGCAACTTAGAGTATCTCGGATCAATTATTCGTATTAAATTGGAAAGACTAATAATGACATAATAATTGACATAATGTAACGTGAATACACTTAAATTCAATTAAGGCCTTAAATAGGAAAACCCTTTCAATTGAAAGGTAAAACCTATAGGCAAAAACTAAATAACTTAAAATTTAACATCACATTGCGAATTGTTGGGATTTGGTATTTGAGAGTAACAAGCATTAGGGGCTTCAAATTGTGTGGTGTTTGGGGTTTGATTAGAAAGATTTGTGGTGTTATGGAGGTGGGTGTTTTGCATATATTGCATAAATGCTTGGTATTCTTCTATGAGGTGAAACTTGGAAAATTTTGTGAGTTTGAAGGGTTGAAAGGAAAATTATTCATTATTAGTGATTTGTAAAACTAACAGAAAATGAATTTTAAAGCTTCAAATTATTGAACTTGATTTTAAATAAGTGAAGGATATTTTAGAATTTTTTTGACAATTTTTGTAGAATTTTATTTGATTTCTACTATTTTTTTGGGAATAAAAACTAATTTTAATTTTTTAGAATTAAAACAAAGGATGTTTGGAAGAGGTGAATTGAAATGTGAAGGAATAATGGCAATATGGGTGTCTATTTAGATCTTGAAAGTTAGGAATTTTGGTATTTTTTTTAATTTTTTATATATGTGAAAATGGCCGAAAAAACTATTTACAATAATTGGGAAGCACATTACCCAGCAACAACGACGTGGCAGCGCACGACTGGGCCGCTTGTCGCTGCCATGTCAGTCCACTTAATTTTTTTTTGACTCAAACCACCAAAACGACGTCGTTTTGCTACTAAACAGCCAAAACTCGTTTGGCTGAAAACTGGACGAAAAAAGAGGTTTTGGCTGCCAGCTTGCGTGGGACCTTTTGGTGATGCATTCAACTCGGTCGTCTTTGAGAGACGAGGTTGGGTGATGAATAAATCTTGGACTGATTTTTTTTGTCTCTCAAATTATCATTGTTGTAGCTTAGTGATTTTTATTTTCATCAATTTGGTGATTTATTTTGTCATTGTTGCAGCTGCTCTTATCGTCCACCCTTTGGACTACATACAATTGGAATCATAAATTTTTTGTCACGTGGAAGTTTATGTAATTGGATTCCCTTGCATTGCTCGCTTTAATCTAAAGCAGATCATATTCAGATATTCTTATCTTCCCATATGCCATTTGCTGTATTCTTCCACCAACTATTAACAATTCTCAATTACTTTGCAAATTGTTGCCAGTAATTTTGTGATTTATATTTTTAATCCCAATAATCTAGGATATTTAAAAGAGAATTAATATATCTGCTTCAGTGTGCTACCTAACAAAAGAATATGGAATAATAAGCATTACTATTAAGAAATTAGCATAGGAAATTAAACTAGCATAAGATCCAACACATACTAAACAACTCTGCTGATTAAGTTCAGATTCCAATTTATCTTATATCAGTGTGTTAAATTATTTATGTTGTATGACAATCTATATAAAGTACTCCGTATAAAGAATCAAAGATACTCGCAATAATTTCCAAAGAAAAAGCTTAATTGGTTTAGGATCCGTTTACATTAACTGAAATCAACTGAACTGAACTGAAATAAATATTTTATGAGAGAGAAATTAGGTTAAGAATTGAACTGAATGGAGCTGAACTGAAAATAAGTTAATATAAACAGGCCCTTAATCTTCATTCTCTAAGGTTTTGCTCTCCATTTTATTAAGGATATTTATAAATCTGCTTCAGGTCAAATACGAATCTGGGATGTATCTGTAAGGCCCCATAATTAAGAAAGAGTCTACTTCACAGGACCAAAAGAAAGTTTTATCCTAAAAACAAATGTCAATACGAAATACGAGGAGTAGCTCCGGCCTCGGCCTTGGCCTTAGCCTTAATGATTAGGGTCTCTTTTAATTACTTGGGGGGTCTAATAAATTTTTAAGGAATGTAAGACATTTTTGTTTAGTTTTTTTTTTTTTGGATTTAGGACATTTTTATGTAATTCGGAACATTTGTGTATAGGATTTAAAGTATTTCGGGTGGGAGCACGTAAAATATCATGCTCTGATATAGGTGAATTATTTTGAATAACTTGTGAGCAGCGACTTATAATAATGGAGATTTTTTTTCCTAGAAAAATGGATATTTATATATATGAAAATCGACAAGTGTTATAAATATCTCTGCTAAGTGCTAACTAACAAAAGAATAAGGAATAAGCATTACGATTAACAATAAATTAAAGCTAGTTAGCGTAGCAAAGTAGCACATGCAGCACTTGTACAAAATCATACCTCCCACTTAAATTAAGATTCAATCCAACACATATAAGTGCCAAACAACTCTGCTAATTTAACTTAATTCAGATTCCAATATATCCTAATAGTATAATAAAGATACTCGATTTTAACTTTATTACATTCTATGCGTTGTGTGACAATCTATATAATAAAAGAATCAAAGACACTCAATCCCCAAAGAGGCAAAGAATAAGCCTCGTTTATTCTTCAATTCATTCTCTAAGGCTATTTTGGGTATNCCACCACTTCTTGGCCCTCCCACATCAGTCCTCTCTCACTCCAACTTCTGCCTCATCATCATCATCAACAACAACATCAGCATCAACAACAACATTAATCCCAATTAACATGGTTGATAATTCCAACGCACAACAACATCATCACCATCATCATCTGAGCAACAGCACCCCAAATCAGAGCACCCCTCAAAAGCCCTCTGAAATCAAGGACTTCCAGATTCTTATAGCAGACAAGCAGAATCAGCAACACCAGCAACAGGATGATCAACAGCAGAAGAAACAGCAGCAGCAGCAGCAGCAATTGGGGCCTAAGAGAAGCTCAAACAAAGACAGGCACACCAAAGTGGAAGGCAGGGGAAGGAGGATCAGGATGCCTGCACTTTGCGCTGCAAGGATTTTTCAACTGACCAGGGAATTGGGTAACAAATCTGATGGTGAGACCATCCAGTGGCTTCTGCAGCAGGCTGAGCCGTCTATCATTGCCGCCACGGGGAGCGGCACCATACCGGCTTCCGCTCTGGCTGCAACAGGGGCCTCTGTTTCGCAACAGGGCACCTCGATTGGTGCTGCTTTGCACCATAAAATTGACGACTTGGGTGGCGGCGGCGGYATCAGGCCCGCCAATTGGGCTGCTCTGGTTGGCATGGGTGCTGCTGCTGCGCCACCCAATTTGGGTATCTGGGGTCCACCTCAGCAACACCATATTTCCGGGTTTCCGGCAACCAGTAATGCTAATGGCGCAACCACCAGCTCAGTTGGCACCGCCACCCTGGTTGGCGGTGCCGAGGGGGCTAATTATTTGCATAAAATTGGGTATCCCGGGTTTGACTTGGGCGGGCCTAACATGGGTCATCACATGAATTTTGGTCCAATCATTGGTGCAAGTCATCCTCATCATCAGCATCATCAGCAACAAGAACAACATCATCATCAACAACAACAACAGCAGCATAGTCATCATACAATGCCTGGTTTAGAGCTTGGATTATCACAAGATGTTCATGTTGGTGTTTTGACACCTCAAGCATTATCCCAGATTTACCAGCAAATGGGTCATCAAGCTAGAGGTGGTGGTGCTGATGTTGGAACTGGGTTGAATTCGTTGCATCAACAAGATCATCAYCATCAACAACAACAGCAACATCATCAACAGCAACCTTCTAATAATTCTAATGATGATTCTCAAGGTTCTGGTTGATGATTGTTAACTAGTAATTAGAGTTTGAAGGTAGGAGACAGTAAGAAGAGTTTTTTCTTTTTTTAATTTGATTTTTTTACCTTCTAAATTTTCCATCCTTTGGGTATTGTATAATTTGCAAAGTTGAGGAAAGAAGAGATGATGAATTGATGTGGAAATTCAGTAATTTTCCATCTTTTGTGCTTCTTCATTCACTCAAAAAATTTCACAATTTTGGTTTCCCCTTTGATTTTTTTTTTTTTTTTTAATGTAAATTTTTTAGTGTGTTTTCACACTTTGATTGTCATACTAGTATTTTTGTTTGTGAATTGTGATCATGTATTATGCAGGTGAAAAATGCTGGGAGAGAATGAAGTAGCTTCAATGTTGGGGGATTATAACTTTGTGTTATGTATCTAAAAGAGGTGTGATTATATTCAAATTAGTTCAAGTTTTTAAAATTTCATACAAAAGCTTCATTTTTATTTTTCCAGAATTACAGCAAATCATTGAAATTAATGTGATTTGTGAAGTTTAATTTGAGAGTCTGCTCATCATCATAAATAGGTTAGATATCTATGTCTGCTGCTTATTAAGGAAATACTGTAAATGAAATAAAGAGGTGGAATTGCAGCATAAATCATTATATATCTGTCATATTTTTCTCTCATATCAGATCAGCCTTACAAATTAATGCATGTAATATAGACCATCTGCTGAGTGCTGACATCTGCCTTTGTTTCTTAACAAGTACTGAACCCCATGTGCTGCCATTTACAATTATACAGTATGTTTAGCTACAATTTTAGTGTCTCTTCTTCTGTCTTATGTCTGCTCTGATTTTGATAAGAAATGTAATTATATCTGAGAATTGAGAGTCTTGTTTCATTATGTGTGATATGTGATGTGTCTTGTAAAATAAGTTGTGAAGTGTGTTGCCCGGGCTAGTGTACCCATATACGACACGGGTTGTCGAGGCAAAATGAAGGGTCCGAGTAACATAGGCCGTGAATTTTCCCAAAGATGCTGATACACTATATGAGCTATGGAGTAATTGATTTGTGTTATGAAAAATTACTAATAGAGTTATACAGCATTAGATTTTGGGCCAAGTGTAACACTATAATGCTGCATATACATTAGACTACTTTGATGCATCAATTGACACTGTTGGTGCATTGCAAAGTGTGACTGTGTGAGGCTGTGAGCTAATATCTGTATGGTGCAGCCATGCAGGCTTGAAGCTTGTTCTTACTGATGAGTGTCGGTACATTACTGAGGTATCGATGAGTCTTGGTGCATCGTTACATGACTCATGMAGGCATGAAGTCTCTTCTTGCTGATGAGTCTCGGTGCATTGATGAGGTAATTGAGGTTGCTCTGGTGGCTCCTTGGTCTAAGCTACAATCTATATAAAGTCGGAAGCTATGGGTAAGCTTTGTGCACGCTTGATTTATGAGTGCCTCTTCATAACCTGTACGTTTTGAAGCCTTGTGGCTCTATGCCTCTACTATCATTACTGCTACATTTCAGAAAGATGTATTTCTTCAATTCATGTTCCATACTTAGTGAGAGGAGAGGATGTTTTTTCAGCAGTGCACTTTGATGATACTGAATAGTGTTATGTTAGACTTCAGTTATATTTGTTCACCTTTCATAGAGTTGATTATTGCATAGCATAATGTATTGGGACCAAAACATGGTTTCACAGTCTCTTAATAGCCACCATCTAACCAGAGGATTCCTCGTTTCTTTCTCTTAACTAATAACATTCATAAGACCATCATCTTGCATTGTTCTTTAGACTTAAGTGATAAGAGAATGAAGTCGGTTTCCACCTTTCGTGTATTCGATTAAAAATGGGATTGTTTTTAGGGTGGCACAATTTCTGTCAATAGTTCAGACTAGAGTCTGAGCTCTGAATGTTGAATAGGTAGTAAGCATGTACTGATGTATATTTGTATACATGTACTGTTGTACATATACTCCATACTTGGTATATACTCGACTAATACCATTATTAAGCTGGGCTGTATGATGTTGCAGTGACGGCTGTATATACTCGACTACTCCGGTGAAAGCTTTTGTAAAGAGTTGCAGTGACGGCTGAATGATGTTGTTACACAATCACTAAGAAAACTTCAGCTTTCACATTTCACAATCTTGGTTTGTTACAGTTTCATGCATTTTCGATGCAATCATATCAGGGTATAAATGCAAGTCATTACTGATTACTCATCAACAATATCAGTTAAGGAGTACTTGCCACCTTTTATAGGAAGTAGTAACTACTAMATTATTTTGTTAGTTTGACACAACTCTCGCGATTACACATGCCACTGAACAGACACAAATCCCGGTTTCYGGGACTCATTTCAACTGTTGTTCTGCTGGATTTCCGCTTCATTGCAAAGCAAGGGTTTACTCTTGTCTAATTGCAATTATGTCATTTTATAATCTTAGTAATTGGTTGCCTTAGTAATTGGTTGGGTGTGTCGTGTGACTCGTGTGTATGTGTGTTTGGTTTAAACTCCCCAGACTGCGGGAAGCTCCATATGTATGTATGTGTTTGTGAGATAAGATGATCGCTAAAGAATAAGATTACAAAAATAAACAAATACTCCGTAGGTAGGTCGTGTGTTCTCTTCAACTTATTAGACTAAAACTTGAATGCATAATCAAATGAGCAAAGTCAGCTCGGCTGCCAAGGATTGCAGTTAAGGACAGTACGTCGAGACATCACCTGCAGAGGGCGGTCGGGCGCCTGCTGAGACAGTACTTTGTTGGCAAGGTTCACATGAATGTATATTGCATAGAAGGATAGAAGCGGCTTATGATAGTTGCACTAGTTCTCGGACACACCACACTCACATGTATGATATGGAATTATGGATGTCATCACTCATCATCCTCACTTTCTGATGCCTTCATATKTTGTTGTATCACAATATCACATATGTATTCACAGTGCTCCTATTTGCAGCAGTTTTGACAAATTCGGATGCCTCTTGTTGCATCGTATTTTGGATCACCTCAAACCAARAGAGAAGCYCTAACCAACTAAGTTGATACTTGTAAATTGTAAATCATGAGTTGTAAATTGTGATCATGAGTTCGAATTCTTATATTCCCGTAATTCCAAATTTTCTTTTCCGAGTTTGTGTAACATCTGCTTGTAATAAGAATCGAGGAATTAGTTTTGAAGTGGATTAAAGAGTGGACCATGGACCCTCCCTGGTTGGAGATAATGTCAAGCACAATGGGAAATTAATGGGCCGTCCCTAGGCCCAACTACCTCACATCATTGACCCATTGCATCTAAGTATCTAACCCATAAGAAATTTGTTAAAGTTTCAGTAAAAATAAGTTCAGTTCAGTAAAAATAAATTCAGTTTAGTAAAATTAAGTTGACGAGAACAAGGCCTAAGGCTATTATATTGTTAAATGTTTATCGAATCTACAATGGGTTTTTTTTAAAAAAAAATTCAATAACGAATCTACAATGTAATTATTTTTAAGATGTATTATGGAATTGTGTTGAAATTTTAGATTTCTTAAAAATTGGTTATAAGTGTGTTTTTTTTTATTTTAAGAAAAGATTATAAGTGTGGTTTGACTATATTTATTAATTAAATCATTTTTCTTCCTATTCGAAAAAAGCAAAGTGAAGTTTAAAATGGAAATAAAAAATACGGAGTATAATGAAGCATTTATTGCATAAAAAACATAAATTTTTATGAATTTTTAAATTGTTTCCATTATAAGAAATGAAGTTAATGCTTAGAGCATCTCCACCCATGACAACAAAAAATCAATCATCCCTCTCTCTCTAACACTTTCTCACTCTTCTTTTTYCATTTCATGATTTTTTCAATCACCTTACTCACACCAATGACCAAAAAAAATTCATCATCCCTCTCTCTCATACTTTTTCACTTTACCCCACAACACTTTCTCTCACTTCCAACTYATCAATTTGTTAATATTTAGTGTTGTCTAATTACAATTATGTTGAATTCCGGTCTCCGGACATAGTTAATCGAGATTAGTGCTTAAGTTAATTACGTTTAATTTGTAATTTCGGTTTAACTTATAATTTCGGTTTATTTATTTAACACGAATTAAGTAATAAATCTGTTTTAATTTATATTTTCGGATTACGTTGTCATATTTAATTTCGGATTATTTGTAATTTCGGAATAATTATTAATTTTCGGATTATKAATTTAAAACGGATTAATTAATAAATTCGTTTTAAATTGTATTTTCGGGGTGCACCACTATCATTATTAATTTCGGCTAAATTTTTTTCCGAATTAGCTATATATTATGCAACTTTAGAGTATCTCGGATCAATTATTCGTATTTAAATTGGAAGACTAATAATGACATAATAATTGACATAATGTAACGTGAATACACTTAAATTCAATTAAGAGCCTTAAATAGGAAAAACCCTTTCAATTGAAAGGTAAAAACCTATAGGCAAAATCTAAATTAACTTAAAATTTAACATCACATTNATAATTGTTGCAATGTTTTGCTATATCCAAAAAGACAATTGTTGCTTTTATTTTGTTACAAAGAGAGTACTACACAATTTGCCCTTGTATTGACACTAACCCACAATCAGGGTTGTAGTTAGGATTTTGGAGGCCTTGTACACATATTGCAAATTCTAACACAAACTATATATTTTCTCGGTTTTCAATTACTTGCAACAAAGGAATATTTTATATCTCACAAAAAATACCCCTTTGTTGCAACTAATTGAAAACGGATGAAGTACTAAGATATAAATTCTCGGGCTCTTTTCTTCTCAGATATCTGTGTCATCGCGCTACTTACACATACTCAGCCACACCCTTACATACCCACAATACTCCATATATCAATATCATTATCATCACATATCAATCTCACAATCGGATAATCCAACATGTATTATCCTAATCCAGATTCACACTGTCATATGGTAAACGCAACCATGTATAGAAATGTGGAATCGAATGTGGTTGGCAATTCAAAGCATCGCTTTTGAAGCCTTAATTGAGGGAATTGTCAAACGCAACTACGTAAAATATTATTGTATGTGGACTCGTGGTTGACAATTGAACATGATAATGCACACCATTACTTTCCAATGGGATGTTCTATATATTTTTTTTTAAAAAAAAAAACAAAAAACATGGCTCCTCAAACTGTTAAGAGCCAAATTCTTCTAAAGATGAACAGGAATAACCTTTTGCTTCTAAGATATAACCACTCTATTTTTCAATCGCTTTGGTCTTTTGTTGAATCGAAATAGACATTTCGACCCCTTAACCTAGTATATAACGAATAGAATAGGAAGATAGATCAATTACGCTACATTATTTAGTTTACCCTRTTTTTGTTGTTGTTGACATGATTTGATGTTTGAATTTCATTAATGTCGACCTTGTATGATTGAAATGATATTAGAGCGACATTAATGTATACTTTCCACATACGGAGTATTTAATTTTCAATAATTTTTTTTGAACTCATTATATATATTATATTATTTGATATGAAATCAGTAACATTTTGATCATATATTCAAATATTCAACACTCGTGTACTTATAATTAGAGCTTAAATCTCATATGAAGTATTATAAACTTCTCCAAAAGCAATCACAAAACATCAAATTAAATTAGAGAGTGAGGGATAGCTCAAGTAGTTAAAACTTTTTTTCCCGGTTTCAGGAGATTCTGAGATCGATTCTCATCCCCGTCCTTGTGGCTCTCTTAGAACAAAAACAAAACATCAAACTACTTTATTGGTTTTTCTTCGGCCCAATTAATATGCGACATATAAGAAAAATAGAAATATTAAAAAAATGTAAACATTATTTATATACCGATTGACGTATAAATATATTTATAATATCAATATTACTAACGGGTGTTCCAGAGCGCTAGATAAGAACTAAATGCATTTCTTAAGGGCATTAAATGCACTTAAGGGCATTCACAATAGTTCAAAAACTCTTGCCACATTACTCTTAGACAAAACCCTCCCATAACAAACTTACCAACAATAGAAAAATAAATGTAAACAACAATTTTTACCTAATATCATTTTATTTTTCCTTTTATTTTACACCTCATACCCCACCTAAATTCCACATCACCCATACAAACCCCTCTCAACATTCAAACCCCACCATCTTTCTCAACAATGAGGGGTTTGTCATTCAAACCTTACACATCACTTACAAACCTCATGAGAAAYCCCTTATTGTGAATGCCTTAAAATGATATAAATTTTGGAATTTATGTCAAAATCACACGTCAATCGGTGTAATTATTGTTTGTATTCATTTAATGTTTCCACTTTTAGTATTTTTATTTAACGTTTTTGAGACGCTTTATCTTTTGCCTTATAATATAACTTATTTTATGTTATGGAGCGACCGCTAGCAATATTGAATAAGGGCATTCATGGGGTTTGTAGATGATGTGTAAGGTTTGATTTTCAAACCTCTTATTGTTGGGGATAGTTGATGGGTTTTGAAAGTTGAGAAAGGTTTGTATGGATGAGGTGAAATTTAGGTGGGGTATGAGGTGTAAAATAAAAAGGGAAATGAAATAAAGTTAGGTGAGGGATTTGTTATGAGTATATATTGGGTCCCACTAACAAATCCTTAAAAGGTTTGAACTATTGTTGGTGATGGGTTTGTTATGGGAGAAATTTGGAGGCTTGCTAAACAAATCACGTTGATTGGCTAGGTTGGGCCAATCAACAAGTATTTTTGTAATTTTAATGAACAGTAAGGGTAGAATTGTCATTTTGTTTTTTTTAACAAAAAATTGGTGGGACCTACACACTTNTCCTACACAACAATGTAATCTTTTCTCTCTAATAATGAAAACACAATGCCACTTTACATTCTTACTTTCATCTTCCTTGCAATCTTTCATATAATAAAATGATCATTCTGATTGATCACTCAAGAGTTACTAACTTACTGCTACTTCAGTCTGCCTTTCAACATGGTATCAGAGCGAGCAGTTGTTCGATCAAAGTTCTGAACTAAAATTCTTCCTGCAAAGTTCCTATAAACCTCAGTATAGCAATTGCCATCTTCTGCTTGCATTCTGTTTTGCAATTTCTGGGTTTCAATGATCTTGAGTTTGTTCTTCTGATTCTTCTGTTTCTCCTGCATTTTTCGGTTTCTGTGTTTGATCAAACACAACTGAGATAAGTTTTGCCTCCTTCTGATTTCTTCTTTCAATTCTTTCTTTGAGATAAGTTTTTGATTCTTTGATTGCTTGTTCTCAATCTTTCTTTCGAATTGTTTTTCTGCTTTCTGGTTTTATTTCAAAGTTTTCTTGTATTTCCTTCCTAAAAAACACAATGGCTTCTGAAATACCATCAAGCTCCACAAAATTACTTCCAAACAATGATCCTGCAAGTGTTTACTATATTCATCCCTCAGATTTCACACCGCAACAGCTTGTTTCAATAAAATTCAATGGCACCAGTTTTGCTAATTGGAAAAAATGCATTTTAATGGCTTTCTCAGCAAGAAATAAGCTAGCTTTTCTTCATGGCACTTTAGATCAACCTTCTGAGGAACCTGAATTAACAGCTTGGAATCGATGCAATGATTTGGTAATGTCATGGATCATCTTCAATCTTGATCCAAAAATAGCAGAGAGTGTCATGTCTTTTAATACARCTCATGAGATATGGCAAGATCTTGAAGAAAAATTTTCTTATAGTTCTCATACAAAGGTTTACAATCTGGAGAGGCAGTTAGCTGAAGTTGAACAAGGCATGCAGTCAGTTCTTGAATTCTATACAAAATACAAGGTGCTTTGGGATGATTTAAACACTATAGATCCAATGCCAACCTGCATATGCAATAAATGCACTTGCAACTTAACTGGAAGGTTGTTGAAGCAGCAAGAAAACAGAAGACTCATCAGGTTCATGATGAAACTGACAGAGCAATTTTCTGGGATCAGAAGCAACATCTTAATGATGAAGACTTTACCACCCTTGTCTGAAGCTTATAGATTGTTTTCTCAAGAGGAGGAACATAAGGAGAGTTCTAAGGGATCATCAATTTCAGAGCCATTAGCTCTTGCTGCACCTCCTTCTTCCAGGGTTTACAATTCAGGGCAGAGACAACAACAGAATAGGAATTATTTGCCACCTACTGTGCCAAATGGAGGAAGAAACTACAACAGTAATAACAACAACAGAAGACCAGCCTCATCTTATTATTGTTCTCACTGTAAAGTTGCAGGACACAGCTATGAAAGGTGTTTCAAAGTACATGGTTATCCTCCTGGCTTCAAAGGCTTCAAAGATAAGAAAGTTGCAGCTTCAGTACAATCCTCTCAGGCTTCTTGTTCCTCTGATACAGCAAGCACAACTTCTGCACCAAGCATCAGTGTGGATCAATACAATTATCTCATAGATGTGCTCAATAAGAGGCCTTCAACACCTTCTGTTGCAAGTACAGCTGATTCAGATCCTGAGATTTCTTATCAGGCAAATCTAGCAGGTAATACTTGTTTGCTTACTTGTTTTAAAACTGAATGGGTGATTGATAGTGGTGCTAGTGACCATATCTGCAATAATTTAAGTCTTTTTCAATCATATCAAGCATGGAATGGCTCAATTATTATCCCTGATGGCAGTAACATCAGCATTACACATATTGGTACTGTAGTTTTGAGTCCTAAAATTACTTTACATCATGTCTTGCATGCTCCCACTTTACAGTTTAATCTACTTTCTGTCAAAAAGTTATGCTCAGATCACTCATCCATTGTTTACTTTACACCTACTTCCTGTCATATCCAGGGGCACTTTTTGAAAGAGCCTCCCACTCTTCTTGGTGAGCTCAATGCTGGTTTATACCAATACAAGCACACTCACACTCATACTCCTTCTGCCAGATCAGATACTACTGCAGCAGTTTCTTCAGTCCATCTTTCTGTTTCTAACACCAATAAAGCCAAATTATGGCATATAAGATTAGGGCATCTTCCTTTTGATCAAATAAGACATGTAATACCTGATTGTAATGTTACTGATTGCATGAATAAAACAATATGTCAGATTTGTCCTATTGCAAAACAGACCAGGCTTCCCTTTCCTACTAGTACTATTAAAACTTCTAATGTTTTTGAATTATTGCATTTGGATTTATGGGGACCCTACAGGGTCAAAACTCATAATAATTGTACTCAATTTGTGACTATAGTTGATGATTTTTCAAGATATACCTGGACCCATCTCATAAAATACAAATCAGATGTTGTTGATGTTATGAATCAATTTTTCCTTTTAGTTGAGACTCAGTTTAATACCAAAGTTAAAAGAATTAGATCAGATAATGCTTTAGAGCTTTGTGAAGGGCCTATGAGGGATCTTCTTGCTAAAAAAGTTATTATACATGAAACCACTTGTGTTGACACTCCTCAACAAAATGGGGTTGTTGAGAGGAAACATAGACATCTCCTAGAAACTGCTAGAGCTTTGTTTTTCCAAGCTAAGCTCCCTGTTATGTATTGGGGAGAATCTCTTCTTTGTGCCACCTACACTATTAACAGGATGCCTTCAAAACCATTACAACATCAAACACCATATCAGGTTTTATTTCAAAAACAGCCTGATTTTTCTTTCTTGAAGTCTTTTGGGTGTCTTTGCTACATGTCCACACAAAAGCAGCATAGAGCTAAATTTGAACCAAGGAGCATTGCTTGTGTTTTTCTAGGATATGGCATTGGTCAAAAAGGGTACAAAGTTCTGGACATTCAAACTAAGAAAATTTATGTGTCAAGAGATGTAATCTTTCATGAGACTCATTTTCCTTTCCATCAACAACCACAAATCTCTCCTGATTCCCACATATACCTGCCAGCTAGTACTGACCCACAAAACATACACCATTTTGACATCCCTGATATTTTTCATCAATCACCATGCAATGTCCCAGTTAACACAACTCCTCCAGCTACAATCCATGACCTTACTGATACATCACCACAGTCTACTCTTGTTCCTACTACCCATCTCAGTGAAATGAATCAACCCTCAACCCATCTCAGACAGTCAACAAGGCCTAGAAAACCTCCTACCTATTTAAATGATTATCACTGTAATTTGAGCATGCAACATTGGTGCAATTTTGTTTCCGTGACTCCTAACTTGACAGATTTCATAGAGCCATTTACTTATGAAGAAGCAGTTGAAAATGATAAATGGGTAGAGGCCATGCAGCAGGAAATCAGTGCTTTGCAGCAGAATGGTACTTGGGAGGTTGTTTCATTGCCAAAAGGAAAGAAAACAGTCAAATGTAAATGGGTATACAAAGTCAAACAAAGGTCAAATGGAGAAATTGAGAGATACAAGGCTAGATTGGTGGCCAAGGGTTATACACAGAAGGCAGGGGTTGATTTTGAGGAGACTTTCTCACCTGTTATTAAAATGGCAACTTTGAGGTGTGTCTTAGCTTTGGCTTCTCATCATAATTGGCCAGTCTATCAATTGGATATTAATAATGCTTTCTTACATGGGGATCTCCATGAAGAAGTATATATGCAAATGCCCAAGGGAATACCAAATCCAGATCAGAAAGTTTGCAAACTCAAGAAATCCTTATATGGGTTGAAACAAGCATCCAGACAATGGTATGCTAAGTTAATGACAGAACTTCAGGCACAAGGGTTTGAGCAATCAAGGTCAGATTATTCTTTGTTTATTAAAAGAGCAGGGGATGATATCACTGTGGCAGCAGTCTATGTAGATGACATAGTGCTCACAGGAACAGATCAAAAGAGCATTTCAGCTTTGAAGCAACATTTGAATACCATATTCAGCATTAAAGACCTTGGGATTATACATTATTTCCTAGGTATGGAGGTCACTAACACTAAGGATGGCTATATTTTGTCACAAAGCAAGTTTGCTAAGGAACTGTTGCAATTCAGTGGTTTTGATCTTCAGAAAACATCACCAACACCTCTTCCCATCAACCTAAAACTGCATTCTGAAGAAGGCAATCTTCTGGATGATGATACTCACTACAGATCTCTTATTGGCAAGCTCGATTTCCTTACAAACACAAGACCAGATTTGAGTTTTGCTGTTCAAACCTTAAGTCAGTTTATGCAAACACCTAGGGAACCTCACTTAGCAGCCCTAAAACATGTTTTAAAATATGTGGCTGACACTATAAATCAAGGAATATTACTGACTGGATCCAATAAACTAGTTCTTCAAGCTTATTCGGATGCAGACTGGGCTTCCTGCCCTAACTCGAGAAGGTCTGTTACTGGATACATAGTTCTTTTGGGTAATTCTCCAATTTGTTGGAAAAGTAAAAAACAATCTACAGTTTCTAGATCCTCCTCTGAATCCGAGTACAGAGCAATGGCATCAGCTGCTAGTGAAGTGACTTGGCTTGTGAGACTCTTAAGTGAGTTGGGTGTTGAGAAGCTAACACCTGTCACCCTTCATTGTGACAATCAATCTGCTATACACATTGCAAAGAATCCTGTCTTCCATGATAGAACCAAGCATATAGAAGTCGACTGTCACTTTACAAGAGACAAGGTGTTAGAAGGATTAATTCAATTGACTTATCTCCCTACTAAGTCCCAGCTTGCAGATCTCTTCACCAAAGCATTGCCCTCTCCGCATTTCAAGGATTTACTCTCCAAACTAGGCCTGGTTGACACCACTCCTAGTTTGAGGGGGAGTATTGGAAATAGATGCTGACAGCTTGCAACTGAAACTCTATATTTGGCTAAGGCATTATGGTTATGCTCTAATAATATTTTTTCATCAGTTTGTTNACACTCTCTCTTTTCACTGCTTATTATTACTTCCACAAAATTTGGAGCCTTTTTTTTTATAATAAATTTTGATTTCATTGTCATAACTAATAATCGATTAAAGCTTGATTATAAATTTMTAATCATTTTATTCTTGTGGGACAAGTTTTAATTCCCCTTCTTTCTTGGGTTTGTTGAGCGAAATTATGGATGATGAATATGAGAAGTTGATTAGGAGATTGAACCCACCTCGGTAATTTCCTCCTTTGATTATTATTCATTTCATTTCATTTTATTTGATTTGTTTGATTCATTTGGGTGATTTCTTTTTATTTATTTATTTTGGTGATTTTGTAATTTGACGTTTATGTTAATTACCCTTTTTGGTGATTTTAATTTTTAGCTCAGTTTTGATTGATTTTGCAATCGATAGCACTATTTCTGTTTCAAAGCTTTGATTTTTGAGGTTTKATTGGGATGATTGTGTGAAGAATTTTGATATGACGGTATTCTTTGTTTGATGATTTGTTTCTGTAATTGCAGAGTTGCGGTCGATAATATTTCTTGTGAAGATGCTACTGTGATTCAGGTAATTTGCTGGGTTTTCCTCAATATTGATTTCTTATTTCAAGTAATTGAGGTACAGTTTGCTTATTTGATTATTAATTTAGTTATGATTTATACTGTGATTAACTGATTTGCAAAAATTTTAATCAAAAGGGTTTTCTCCTATGTTCATGCTATGATTTTGATTGTTTTCGCTGTTTTTTTTATTGCAACAAACTCAAATAGCGGTCTAATAGGCAAAGTTTCTTTAGATTGTGAGATTGATAGAGCGAGAAAGTGGGGGCATGTTATGAAGACAGGGATGCAAATAAATGACTTGCCATATAGGAACAAAATTATTTGTTGCAACAAATTTGGAATTTACTTATATGGAAATTTTTGCGATTAATATGAAACGAATGAAGTAAGTTTCGAGACAATATGATGACTAATTCCGAAGTAAGAAAGCCCTGCCATGTATTTTTACTGCAAAAAATTACTGGTAAATGGAAGTTTACAAGTTGTAATCCAGAAGTTCAAATGTGGTCTATTTTTTGAGATGCGGTGGCCAGTGAATATATTTGGTACTTTATCCCAATTGCCACATCTATAAGTTTGTTTTGCAGAATGAAAGACAAAACTTTTGAAGAGACATGTTATTAGGTACCACAATAAAAGAGCCAAGCAATGTTTTGTCATAGTTTTAATTGAAAAGGGGTGTAGTAAACCTTGCTAGTAGCTAATATGCTTGCTTAAGGCCACCTAATTGATCTATCATTGTCACTTTCTTTGTCACTTTCTTTTAATATCATAATGTCGGCGAAAAGTTATTTAATTTTGGGCGGTTTATTCGTCAAAAATGATGTTGCATATATTCACATGCAAGTGATGCAACTTGAATTATCAGATTTTATCATGGTGGGTTGAAAATCAAAGTTGCTAACTAAGAAGTCATTGTATGAACTCTATGAAGTATTGTTCTGTCTAGGTCTAATTTGGGAGATTGACAGTTTAAGATGAATTAATTAGTGAGAGGATTTGATGCTTGGATATGATTAATCTATRAAGAAGTGTGACTAATGTGTGGATGATGTTATTTAGGTTGACAGTGTCAACAAGCACGGAACTCTTCTTCAAGTTGTCCAAGTTCTTGCTGACATGAACCTTACCATTAAAAAGGCTTACATTTCTTCTGATGGCGGCTGGTTTATGGATGGTATTTTTTTCTTATACCATGTCGATGGATACTTTTCTGCTTTTTAATTATCAATGTTTGGCGCCCGGTCAATCCTGTCCTTGTTTCTGAGATCAGCTTCTTCTTTTTTATAATTGCTATTGCAGTGTTTAACGTGACCGATTACCATGGCAACAAAATCAGAGATCAAGAAGTCATCAACTATATCCAAAAGGTGTGTTTTGTGCTTCTTTTATATTACATAGTCAAAGCTGCTGATTCTCAGATTGGTTCAGCTGAAACGTCATCTGTAGTTATTTATGTTATAGGTGAAAAGAGTAGCTACTATGGTAAATAATTTTGCACTTGTAATTTAGGATTAATTATTRTGGAAGCATCTATTATAGAAATCTGAAATTTAAATTAGATTCTAGAATCTCATCAAATGTTCCTGCATTAGTATTTGTATCGTGTGCTAAAGTTCTTAAATTTTATTCAGACCATCGAGAGCAATGCCTCACTTTGGCCTCCTATAAGAGACTCAGTTGGAGTAATGCCCTCAGAAGAGCACACCTCAATTGAGCTAACTGGGACTGACAGACCAGGCTTATTATCAGAAGTCTGCGCAGTCTTAACTGATCTGAACTGCAATGTGGTGAATGCTGAGATATGGACTCACAATTCCCGAGCTGCAGCTGTTGTACATGTGACTGATTACTCTACAGGACGTGCAGTCGATGATCCAAAAAGGCTCTTCACTATTAAGAAACTTCTTTGCTATGTGCTTAAAGGAAATAATGACTGCCAGACTGCAAAAATGAGACTTTCGCCTCCTGGAACTACTCATAGAGGAAGAAGGCTGCATCAAATCATGTTTGATGATAGGGACTATGAAAGAATGAAGACAGTAGGCCACTGTAGAAGTGAGGATCATTATAGAAGGCCACACATTACTGTTACTGATTGTCCGGAGAAGGATTATACAGTCATTGTTATGAGTTCCAAGGATCGCCCGAAGTTATTGTTTGATATCGTGTGTACTTTAACTGATATGGAATATGTAGTTTTTCATGGCATGGTCACCACAGAGGGGATGGAAGCTTACCAGGTAAACCCTATGCCCCTGTGCTGTTACCATTGTATGACTCTGTATCTGGCTCAAGTATGTGGCTAATAACATTTGCTCACAGGAATTCTACATTCGACATGTTGATGGGCGTCCCATAAAATCAGACGCTGAGCAGGAACGTGTTGTGCAATGCCTTGAAGCAGCCATTGAGAGGAGAGCATCAGAGGTATGTTTAATTCAACTACTTCGTATGAAGGATTTTTTTTCTGATGGAAATTTGCTTCTGTGCTTTTATCATGTACTAATTTGAAGCCATCACATAAATGTTCTTCAGGGATTAGAGTTGGAATTGTGCACTGAAGACCGAGTAGGACTCCTTTCAGACATAACCCGCATTTTTAGGGAAAATGGTTTAACTATCCGAAGAGCTGAAATATCCACAAAGAGTGGTAAAGCAGTAGACACTTTCTATGCAACAGACGTKACAGGAAATCCAGTGGATCCAAGGATTGCCAGTTCAATCCAACAACAAATCGGCCAATCCATATTGCAGATAAAACACAACTTTTATCCATCCCCAAAACCGGCCCAAGAAACCACAATGAGTTTCCTGTTCGGGAATTTTTTTAAATGCCCGAGCTTACAGAATCTAAAGGGAATTGGATACTATAATTAAACTGTATAGTCTTGTGCAGCTGTTGAAGTCGAAGAATGTGCAGCAAATGTCTCAGATACCAAACCAAAGCAGGTAGAAGGTACATAATACACAGATAGGCAGGTTACAAGGAGAAGGCTGTGCTTGATGATATAGACACACTGCGCCACTACCCCATAGCGAAGTTMAGGGGTTGGACACTGTAAATTTGTAAGYAGTTCGAGTTTGTACATAAATAGACTAACGGGTCATCCTCAGTTGCTGTAAATATTAAAGGTCACTCAATGTAATGATGTATATAGTATATAGCGGCCTCTGTACAGAAGATGAAGGAATGTAAATATTGAAGTCATGTACAAGTACTTGGAATATAGTTGTATGTACTGGCGAAATCTGTGCAGGAAGATTTGCGATCTTTTTCCCCTTTGGCGTACTAATTATGCTCACATATCCTAATCCTCCTAACAGGGTAAGTTTAGGCAATCGAATATGACGACCGAATCTTATTTTTGTTAATTGGATGATGGAAGGATAGTTGTGCACTACTGCACTCACGACTCACCCTTGTTAGTTGTCACACCTATTACCAGTTCTCATGGGAAGATAAATTAGAGCAAACCAGGAAAGGTGTAAATGGGTCTGGCACCTGAATAACGAAAGTTACAAAAACCAGGAGCCTAAGAAGTCTGAAGCCCAACTATTTTACTAAGATCAATCTCATACAANGGTATAGGATTACAATCGATTTTATGATCTTTTGAAATAGAGAGGATTCCGAGAGCTCCAATCAATTAGCTACCATTCACTCCCATCGTAAAAAATTATTTAACATATATAAGATCTTAATACGGAGTATAATGGATAATCTCTTTCCTTTTGAATAATTGAATTACTGAAGTTAAATAACATTGAATATGCCAATATGGTCGGAGTACTAGGTTTTATTTGTCATCTAATTTGCTTATAATGCTAAATATAACTCTTATTCGTTACTACTAGTAATCAAATCAACATATGACTAAAATCAATTAATTAACACAATTTATCGACTAACCTTTAATTTTCTCCTACTAGTTTAATAACTTCTTTTGTTCATAGAAGTAACCTTATTATCCGATTACAAGTAATTAAGTAACTTCAATTTGTTCGATCATAACAAGCCCTCGATACAGAACTAGTTATTTGTATTTTAAATGTGAAGCGAACACGCTATCTAGGATGTCTTTACAATGGATTTCCGAAATTAATCCACCACAAGTTTTGTTATATTTTCTTCTTATAAATTGCATATTATATTATATAGTAATATAATAATTCTAAGAATTAGAATAAACTAGTGAAATTTAATAATAATTTCAAAAAATCTTGAAGAAAAATATTATTTTCATAAAATATAACAAAAAAATCAAAAAATACAAATAAAAATTAAGTAAAAAAAATTATGAAGAAGAAAAATGATAATTTTATGATATTTGCATTAGAAAAGAATAAAACTTACATTTTAGATGGAAAAATGATTGATTATAATTAATTTACATTACAAAACTTATGGTAGACTGATTTTGACAGTCCGTTGTAAAATTTTCCCGCTAGCTAGTTATGATATAGGCGACCAACGTGATCATATCATCAATTCATCATATATAAGGAGTATGTAATAAGTCCTAATAACTAGTGATTACTAATTGATGACCTACACTTACCTCGTATGAACATGGTTACATGACATTGAAGACATGATTAAGTAAATAKGAATGCCGAAAAGATGACTAATAATAAGACCGGTGATTGTTGTCACATAGATCGAGCAGGTTAGTTCGGTTGACAGTTGGCGGTCTAATCACGGTGAAAGCTAGACAGTCGCGAACGCCGAACGGACAAGTGGAATGCAATGATTGGTTGCTAATATTCCAAGAGGAATACGAATACATGATTTTGTTCGCATTGATTGATGTAGAAATACATACTCGTATGATAATGTTGACAATTTGATATAAGGTTCCAAGGATAAGTCTTCTTAAACAATCCTTAAATCAAGGTGAATTATTCCTACTACTCTACATAGATAGTGATAAAATGGAGTACTCCCTCCGTTCCATGAARTTCATGTCACACCCGTTTATTTCACTATTCACAAGTGAAGAGAATCTTRTAAATAATTATCAATGTATAGTTATAAATATAGTCATGTGGAGTCTTGTTTGATTCGTATTAATGAATAGATTATTAATATTCAATTGTTATAATTTTCTCAAATGTGTAACTAAAGATATAAGCGAYACAAAACATGCATTGGGAAGCRTATGAATAGTAACTGACAKAATCTTCATGGAAC
>SNQN01000037.1:124435-144894 GCA_008642245.1 Bassia scoparia | reverse complement strand
TATAAATCATGGCTAGCTTGACGATACTTGAATTTTTTTAATTTTTTTTTAATATAGATAGTAATGAAATAAATGGGTGAACACCCAATGTGTATAACATAATTATAAACTTCAATAAAAGCTCAAGTTTATGGTTGAATCTCAGCAATATCTTATATACTCTTTTTTTTTGGGTATTAGGTTGCAATCTATTTTCAAACATAAATAAATTAAGAAAAGGGGAAAAATGCACATGTCAATCGCCGGATGCCTCTACGTATACAGCTTGTTAATCACTTTTCAATGGATAATAATAAGATAGATTTGAACATTAGTTGTTTGGTTATTGAATTTGATGGATAAAATTGGATCAAATATAATCTAGAACGAGACTGTATTAGCCATATCCTGCGTACGGAGTACTTCCAAACATATTAATTGAATAACTGAATTCACTTTCTAATTTTTTAATCATAAAATGATGTTTGTGAGACTTCCTTTGAAAGAAACATATGGATGGATAAGAAAAGACTTTTAGATAGGGCAACTTCACTAGCTCCATAACATTAATGACAAAGTATTGGGTGCATGGATTCTCAATAATTTACTGTGTACCATTTTGGTCATATAGTAACTCTTTTAATCAATACAGTGACTTCTATTATTTATCACTAATTATAAGGAATGTAAAGTGAAAATTGGTTACTATATATGAAGGTTACTATATGCTTGATGCACAATAATTTTATTGTACGTCTGATGCACACAATACCTTTTGAAAATTAATTTGTTCAGCTTCTCTTAAATCACTGAACTACTCTGATTGGCTCATTGTTGGTTCGCTTCTCAAATAAACCGATTTCAAATAAATAATCTAATCTAATCTAATCTAATAACATATACTAAGCATCCTCACCCCTTTTATTTTCCCTCCCAAATTTCCCTCCCATCCTCACCTTATTATTATATAATTTATTATTATTATTATTATTATTATTAATTTATTATTGCATAAAAATTATAAGAAAACTCAATTAAAGTTATAATTGTACTTTGGAAAACTCTTAAAATATTATTAATTGATATAACATATAATTCTATTTATTAATCACAATAAACATTATTATGAAATATTACATTTAAAAAAAATAAATTTTTGTTTTTATTATGATATTCGTATTTTATTTAAAAGTCGAGCATTTGCTCGGAATTATCTAGTAATAGTACAAATGAATATCAATAAGTATTATAATAAAATAAAAAAAAAATTTGGCCTGGAAAAAATGTTATTTTTTCCCAATTATTTTAGGAATTCATGTTCAAAACTAAACTATTCTCAATTGTTAACCTTAATTAATGCACCGTTAGTTGATCAAAATAGAAATTCAATTAAGAAAAAATTGGCACATAATATACATACTCCCTCCCTTTTTTTAGTTGTTTCAGTTTTCTTTTGGGCCGTTTTCAAATAAACATTTTTTTTACCTTTTACCTACTTCATTTACTTTAACTTATGAATGACAAACAATTGTATGTGACCTCCACAATTTAACAATATGGTGTGGCCTTGTAAATGAGGAAGCCTATTAAGACAAAGTAACGGAGTCCATTAATTTATTGTAACGGGTCTGTTATAGCTCAGATTCCTAAGGTTTTGTCCGTTATGCTTTTGATTCTATCTCTTCCCTCTCATCAAATTGTTTTGTTTCTGATTACTCTCACCAATTTCTTCTTTCTCTTCTATTTCTTTCCTTCCTCTTTGTTGTTTGCCGACACCCACTCCTCCTCGTTCTCTTCTCCTCGGCCACGCCCCGGCGGCGCACCACCACCACCACGAGCAGTGCTGCGTTGTTGCTACTGTTGTTGTTGCGTTGTCCTGCAGAGCCGACAACCACTCTCCTCTTTTCTCTCTCCTCGGCCACGCCCGACGGCGCACCACCACCATTACAATATCATGCGGTGTTAGAGTATCTTCAACTGCACAACTTTGGTCGTCTTCTTCGTTTCTATTTGTAATTTTCGGGCTGATTTAGACGGCTTTTCTAAGTCATGTGAAATTGGGGTTTACTTTTTTTACATGGAATTGTTAGTCTAGTTGCTGAAGCAGCCATTGTTAGCAATAGCAATCGTTTGAAGGAGAAAATTCTCCGTCTTTTCGCAATTGAACTTAAAAACAGTTGGCTACTAGCCTACTACTGATTTACTGGTTTGGAGTTTGGTCTAAATTTTCTTTAGCAACCGCAACTATGCTGCTATGTTTTGTTGCATTTCAATTTGGATATGATTTGTATGATTCATTGTTGCATTTCACATTTTGATATGATTTGTTATGATTCATTGTTGCATTTCAATTTAGGGAAGTCTCCCAATTACAAGGTCCATTTTTTGGATTTCTCCTTTTTTTCTTTCATTTTCAATAAGTTTTGAATTTTTTTATTTTCAATTCACTTTATTAATATAAAAGTAGTTCATATAATTCAGAAAGTAGTTTGTATAATTCGTAAAAGTAGTTCTTATAATTCAGAAATATTTTCATTAAGTAGTTCATATATTACATAAAATAGTTCATGTATTCATAAAAGTAGTTCATATAATTCGTAAAAGTAGTTCTGATATTTCATAAAGTAGTTCATATATTTTTTTGGTGCAGAAGTAGTTCATAATTCCATAAAGTAGTTCATATAATTCGTAAAGTACTTCTTATAATTCAAAAAATTGAAGTAATTGTGATATTTTATAAAAGTAGTTTATATATTTCATAAAGTAGTTCATTTAATTAATATTTGAGAATAAGTAATTCATTTTTTCCTGAAAAGTAATTGCATGTGTTTTATTGTTGAATGTTTTGTGTTTTATTATATGTTTAAATTTTTGACAATAAGTAATTCATTTTTTGAAAAAGTAATTCATGTCTTATTATTCATAAAAAGTAGTTCGTATAATTCGTAAAAGTAGTTAGTATAATTCGTAAAAGTAGTTCGTATAATTCGTAAATAGTTCTTTATAATTCGTAAAAGTACTTCTTATAATTCAGAAAAGTGATTTATATTTCTATAAAAGTAGTTCATATAATTCGTAAAAGTAGTTTTTTATATTTCAGAAAAAGTAATTGTGATTTTCTACTGTAAAGTAATTCTATGTTCTTTCGGTTTGCGGGCTAGTGTGTTTTTTTAAAGTCGTGTTCTGTCATAAATTTGCTGATTTATTATTTTTAAGTCATGTGACATTTCATTATCTATCATTTGCCAATCTATTTTCTATTTTCAATTTCTCTCTCTAAAATTTTCTCTCTCTTCTTCTTTCTCTGCTTCTCTCCCTCTTCTTCTCTCTGCTTCTTTCTTTGCTTCTCCCTCTTTCTCGTTTTCCTTTATATTTCTCTCTTGTTTTTCTTCTGTTTTTGTTTCACTGTTTTTGTGTGATTTATAGTAGATTTGATTTCCAGAGTTTAGTTTTCTTCTTTTGTTTTTTTGTTCAAAAGTAATTTGATCTACAAGATGAAGAATTTCTGAATGTTTTTATTTTGAATTTCGTTCTGTTTTGTTTTGAAATTTTAAACTTATAGATCTGAAAAAATATCAAAATGTTTTACATGCAAAAAAGTTTTCTGACTGGAACATTTCATGCAAGTAGATTCAGCTGAAAATGCTTTGTTATGAATATTTTAAGGTATGTTATAAAAGTAGTTCATATAATTTAGACAGTAGTTCATATTATTCATAAAAGTAGTTCGTTATTTCATAAAAGTAGTGCTTATAATTCGTAAAAATAGTTTTTATAACTCAGAAAAGATAATTACAATATTTCATAAAAGTAGTTCATATGTTACATAAAAGTCGTTCATATATTCATAAAAGTAGTTCACATAATTCGTAAAAGTAGTTCTTATATTTCAGAAAGTAATTGTATATTTTATGAAAGATAGTCTATATTTTATAAAAGTATCAATAATTCGTAAAAGTACTTTCTTATAATTCAGAATAGATTCAGTTGGAAATGCTTGTTGTGAAGATTTTAAGGTATGTCATAAAGTAGTTCATATAATTCAGAACAGTAGTTTGTATGATTCATAAAAGTAGTTCTTATTAATTCGTAAAATAGTTCTTATAATTCGTAAAAAGTAGTTTTAATAATTCGTAAAAGTAGTTCTTATAATTCAGAAAGTAATTATAATATTTCATAAAGTAGTTAATATTTCCATAAAATAGTTCATATATTCATAAAAGTAGTTCATATAATTCGTAAAGTAATTTGATATTTCATTAGAAGTAGTTCATTATATTTATAAAGTAGTTCATCTAATTCGTAAAAGTACTTCTTATAATTCAGAAAAGTAATGGTGATATTTTATAAAATAGTTCATCTAATTCGTAAAAAATCATAATTCGTAAAGTATTTCTTATAATTCAGAAAAGTATTTTTGATATTTCATAAAGTAGTTCATATTTTTTTTTGTGCAGAAAGTAGTTCATAAATTCGTAAAATATTTCTTATAATTCAGAAAACTAATTATGATATTTCATAAAAGTAGTTCAATATTTCAGAAAAGTAGTATATAATATGTCATAAAAGTAGTTCATTTATTCACAAAAGTAGTTTTTTTATTTTTGTTCATATAATTCAGTCTAGTAATTGAAACATTTTAGACGTTTATTAGTCTTTTCTATCGTTTGATCATACTTCATCGTTTTGATCATCTTCATCGTTTTGCAATTTGTCTTTTATTTGATTGTTTTTTTCATTTTTTAAATTTTCGCTATAGATATTGCTTGAGAGAAAGCTGGAAGCTTGCAGAAGGAGAGAGCAGAAAGGTTGCAGAAGGGAGAGAAATTAGAAGGTCTAGAACGAAGAGAGAGCAACATATTGCAAAGTAGATTAATGGCTGCTGGCTGTTGTTTTTGGATAGTGTTAGGTTTAATGTGACCTGTTATAGTGTTAATTAAGTTGTAATAGTTAGTTGTTAGGCCTGTACGGACATAACGGAGTCGTTATTTCTTGTTGCCAGCCACACAGAATATTAGGTGTGGCTGGTACACACAAAACGAGCTGTTTATGATGGGCGAAACCTTGATCAAGAAAAGGATGCTTGTTATGGCAGGTCATTTTCAGAAATTCATCATATCGTTAGGTGAAAGACCCCATCGGGGAGTGAATAAAAGAAAGAAATCAATTAGTTATTCATCAAAATTTCATTTTAGAAAGTCAAACTTTTATTTATTTTACCCAATCTATTACCAAAATTTATTTCTCATAAATTTCCATTCCAACATTATCTCTTTACTAAATTTATTCAACTTTTTATCCAACTTACTCAACTATTTTATTCAACTCAATTAACTCTTAAAAAATCGTTCCAAATGGTTATGGAACATCTAAAAAATGGAAGGAGTACTAAAATACTAATTTGTAGACATGAGAGTGAATTATTATTATTAAAGGGGAAAATAGGATAAAAGTTAATTCCGGATAGTAATAAGTTACGCCGGCAACGACACTAAGTGGTCCGGTGAGAATATTGTCGATTTTTGTAAGAGAATAGATTTATTCACGATTAGGTATAAACATGTCTCACAGTCTCAACAATGGGAAAAGACATATAAAGCTCATGCTCGTCTTGCAATAAAAGAAAAAAAACCCTTTTCTTGGCCCTATAAGGTAAAGGTGTTGTGAAATTTTATTTAAAGACGAGTTAAGAAATAATTTAATTTGTAAGTTATCCTTGTGCAACAAGCTTTGTATGGTACAATCGTTTGTATATTTAGTCATTGAACTTTTTTATATTTATTATGAATAAACCACAATACATTTAAATAGTAGTTACAAACAAGCAACAATTGTTAGTGAGATGATCAAAATATGAGGGAAAATATTGTGAAAGATAAAGTTGGTATGCTTGGGACCACTTTTTTCAATTAGTTTATATTAAAAAGTTAATTGAAACCAATAGGAAAGTTGTATAATTGTTGCAATGTTTTGCTATAATCACAAAAAGACAATTGTTGGATTTTATTTTTGTTCAAAGAGAGTACTACAAATTGCCCTTGTATTGACACTAACCACCAATCAGGGTTGTAGCTTAGGATTTTGGGAGGCCTTGTACACATATTGCAAATTCTAACACAAACTATGATTTTCTCGGTTTTCATTACTCAACAAAGGAATATTTTAGATTCTCACAAAAATACCCCTTTGTTGCAACTAATTGAAAAGGGATGAAGTATAGATATAAATCTCGGGCTCTTTTCTTCTCAGATATCTGTGTCATCGCGCTACTTACACATACTAGCCACACCCTTACATACCCACATACTCCATATATCAATATCATTATCATCACATATCAATCTCACAATCGGATAATTCAACATGTATTATTCCTAATCCAGATTCACACTGTCATATGGTAAACGCAACCATGTATAGAAATGTGGAATCGAATGTGGTTGGCAATTCAAAGCATCGCTTTTGAAGCCTTAATTGAGGGAATTGTCAACGCAACTACGTAAATATTATTGATGTGGACTCGTGGTTGACAATTGAACATGATAATGCACAACCATTACTTCCAATGGGATGTTCTATATATTTTTTTTTAAAAAAAAAACAAAAAACATGGCTCCTCAACTGTTAAGAGCAAATTCTTCTAAAGATGAACAGGAATACCTTTTGCTTCTAAGATATAACCACTCTACTTTTTCAATCGCTTTGGTCTTTTGTTGAATCGAAATAGACATTTCGACCCTTAACTAGTATATAACGAATAGAATAGGAAGATAGATCAATTACGCTACATTATTAGTTTACCCTATTTTTGTTGTTGTTGACCTGATTTGATGTTTGAATTCATTAATGTTCGACCTTGTATGATTGAAATGATATTAGAGCGACATTAATGTATACTTTCCACATACGGGTATTTAATTTCAATAATTTTTTTTACTCATTATATATATTATATTATTTTGAATGAAATCAGTAACATTTTGATCATATATTCAAATATCACATCGTGTACTTATTAATTAGAGCTTAAATCTCATATGAAGTTTATAAACTTCTCAAAAGCAATCACAAAACATCAAATTAAATTAGAGAGTGAGGGATAGCTCAGAGAGTTAAAACTTTTTTTCCCGGTTTCAGAGATTCTGAGATCGATTCTCATCCCGTCTTGTGGCTCTCTTTAGAACAAAAACAAAACATCAAACTACTTTTATTGGTTTTTCTTCGGCCCAATTAATATGCGACATATAGAAAAAATAGAAATATTAAAAAAATGTAAACATTATTTATACCGATTGACGTATAAATATATTTATAATATCAATATTGCTAACGGGTGTTCCAGAGCGCTAGATAAGAACTAAATCATTTCTTAAGGGCATTAAAATGCACTTAAGGGCATTCACAATAGTTCAAAAACTCGTTGCCACATTACTCTTAGACAAAACCCTTCCATACAAACTTACCAAACAATAGAAAATAAATGTAAACAACAATTTACCTAATATCATTTTATTTCCTTTTATTTTACACCTCATACCCCACCTAAATTCCACATCACCCATACAACCCCTCTCACATTCAAACCCCACCATCTTTCTCAACAATGAGGGGTTTGTCATTCAAACCTTACACATCACTTACAACCTCATGAGAAATCCCTTATTGTGAATGCCTTAAAATGATATAAATTTTGGAATTATTGTCAAAATCACACGTCAATCGGTTGTAATTATTGTTTGTATTCATTTAATGTTTCCACTTTTAGTATTTTTATTAACGTTTTTGAGACGCTTTATCTTTTCCTTATAATATAACTTATTTTATGTTATGAGCGACCGCTAGCAATATTGAATAAGGGCATTCATGGGGTTTGTAAGATGATGTGTAAGGGTTGATTTTCAACCTCTTATTGTTGGGGATAGTTGATGGGTTTTGAAAGTTGAGAAAGGTTGTATGGATGAGGTGAAATTTAGGTGGGTATGAGGTGAAAAATAAAAGGGAAATGAAATAAAGTTAGGTGAGGGATTTGTTATGAGTATAATTGGTCCCACTAACAATCCTTAAAAGGTTTTGAAATTGTTGGTATTGTGGTTTGTTATGGGAGAACATTTGGAGGCTGCTAAACAATCAGTTGTTGGCTAGGTTTGGGCCAATCAAAAGTTTTTTGTAATTTAATGAACCAGTAAGGGTAGAATTGTCATTTGTTTTTTTTAACAAAAAATTGGTGGGACCTACACACTTTCCCCTTTCACACATGTCCCAATTTGTAATATAATGTCCGTTCTATGTGTTACAAATGTCAGTCTATGTTTTTACCAATGTCGTCTATGTTGTGTGACCTTCTTGATTTCTTATTATAACTTTTATTTTTTTTATGTATTAGTTTAATTTTTTTTTTTTAATATTACTTTATTTATTAAATAATTTTATTTTTATAATTTATATACTATTCTTATTACTATATATTTTTTTATTTATAATTTTATTTCTATATTTTTTATATTATTATTTTTTTTTATTTTCTTTTAAATGGTTTTTTTATTTATTAATTTACTATATGATTTCTTTCTTTATTATCAATTTTTTTTAATTTTTTTTTTTTTATTTTAAGATTATTATATTTTTTTATTCTTTTTTATTACAATGTACGTTTATTTTTAACGTCCGATGTTGTCCTCGACTTTCGTGCTTCCGACTGACCGCTCTGTCCTTTCCTTTCGATGTCCTCGTTGCCGGCGTCTCTTCCCGTCATCCTCGCCCGCGCCTCTTTCCCGTCATCCTCGTGTCGTCGGTGCTCTTTCCCAGTCGTCGTCGCGTGCTTCTTCCGTCGTCGTCGGTGCCCTGCTTCTCGTTTTCCCTTCCCTTTTCGATGTTCGTCGTCGCCGGCGCCTCTTTCCCGTCATCCTTGCCCTGCGCCTCTTTCCCGTCCTCCTCGCGTCGTCGTGCCTCTTTGCCCGTCTCATCGCCGTGCTTCTGTGCTTCTCGTCGTCGCCGGTGCCTCTTTCTCCCTTTTCTCTTTCTTCCCCTTTCTTCTCTCTCCCCTTTCTCTTTCTCTCTCTGACTGGCTTCTCTTTCCAAAACCTATAAAAAGTATTAAAAAATATAATAAAATAAATGGTGATTGACCCCTTATCCCACTTCCGTGATATTTTTAGAGTTCCTCGAGAAATTGTATAGGTTAATATGACAAGTCACAAACCTTTTAGAAATTGAACTATTGGTGAGTGTCTAAGGATTTATTAAAAAGCTTTAGCCAGAGACAGGAGTCCCTAAAGCAAAGATAGTTGACTAAACCACCATCAGTCCTCTGAGTAAACAGTACATTGACGTGGCAGAAAACCAGTTGCTCACACGCGGATTTGCCGCCAAATTACGCAATCACTCGACCATTTCCTCAGTGACGTCCTTGAAAACTCATTTACCGCCCTCACCGTTGCCGTACGGATCGAAGTTCTTAACAGCGATGGGCGGGCATTACCGCGGGGCCCAATTCTCCCCCCACACACCAAACTCAGCCCACTCTTTTTCTCTCTCCTTTGACCGCGGGCAGGCCCCTTCTCAACCCCAATCACCCACTCACTCCCTCCACGCACCCGAGAAAAGTTTCTGCCAGCTGCCCGAATCAATTCCTTGGCAGTGTGGATTTAAACTAACCGTGAATAAATTAGTAAGTCGGCCTGGCTACGTTTCCCCCATTAACAAACATTCTTTTCTCTCTCTCTCTCTATCTCTTACCTCTCTCTTCACTTGCTTATTGTACTCCACAAAATTTGAGCCTTTTTTTTATAATAAATTTTCGATTTCATTGTCTCAAACTAATAATCGATTAAAGCTTGATATAAATTTATAATCATTTTATTCTTGTGGGACAAGTTTTAATTTCCCCTTCTTTCTTGGGTTTGTTGAGCGAAATTATGGATGATGAATATGAGAAGTTTGATTAGGAGATTGAACCCACCTCGGTAATTCCTCCTTTTGATTTATATTCATTTCATTCATTTTTATTTGATTTGTTTGATTCATTTGGGTGATTTCTTTTTATTTATATTTTGGTGATTTTGTAATTTGACGTTTATTGGTTAATTACCCTTTTTGAGTGATTTTAATTTTAGCTAGTTTTGATTGATTTTGCAATCGATAGCACTATTTCTGTTTCAAAAGCTTTGATTGATGTTTGATGGCATGATTGTGTGAAGAATTTTGAATATGACGTATTCTTTGTTTGATTGATTTGTTTCTGTAATTGCAGAGTTGCGGTTCGATAATATTTCTTGTGAAGATGCTACTGTGATTCAGGTAATTTCTGGGTTTTCCTCAATATTGATTTCTTATTTTCAAGTAATGAGTACAGTTTGCTTATTTGATATTATTTAGTTATGATATACTTGTGATAACTGAATTTGCCAAAAATTTTAATCAAAAGCGGTTTTCTCCTATGTTCATTGCTATGATTTGCATTGTTTTTTCGCTGTTTTTTTTTATTGCAACCAAACTCAAATAGCGGTCTTAATAGGCAAAGTTTCTTTAGATGTGATATGATAGAGCTAGAAAGGGGGGCATGTTATGAAGAAGGGATGCAAAATAAATGATTGCCTTATAGGAACCAAAATTTTTTTTTTGGGTATTAGGTTGCAATCTATTTTCAAAACATAAATAAATTAAGAAAAGGGGACAAAATGCCACATGTCAATCGCCGGATGCCTCTACGTATACAGCTTGTTAATCACTTTTCAATGGATAATAATAAGATAGATTGAACATTAGTTGTTTGGTTATGAATTTTGATGGATAAAATTGGATCAAAATATAATCTAGAACGAGACTGTATTAGCCATATCCTGCGTACGGAGTACTTCCAAACATATTAATTGAATAACTGAAATTCACTTTCTAATTTTTTTTAATCATAAAATGATGTTTGTGAGACTTCCTTTGAAAGAAACATATGGATGGATAAGAAAAGACTTGTTAATAGAGCAAATTCACTAGCTTACAATAACATTATCGACCGTATTCGGGTGCACTTGGACTTTCTCAATAATGTTAACTGTGTAACCATTTTGGTCATATAGTAACTCCATTTTACATCATACGTTGACTCTATTTTTATTACTAAATTATAATGGAATGTAAAGTGAAATTGGGTTACTATAATATAAGAAGGGCTTACTAATGTTGTGCAGCAATATGTTATATTGCTACGCGTACTGCACACAATACTCTTGAAAATGAATCTTGTTCCAGCTTCGTCTAAAGCTCACTGGAACTGACTTTCTGATGGGCTCATTGTTGTGTTCGCTATCTCAATATAAGAACCCGAGTTCACATAAAGTAACTAAGTCTAAATGCTAATCTACACGAATAAGCAATATACTGAAGCAATGCCTCACCGCTCTTTTATATTGCCCCTCCACAGATTTCCCTTCCCATCCTACGCTTACTTAATATATATTAATTTATTATTATTCATTTATTATATCTATTTAGATTTCATTATTGCATAAAATTATAAAGAAACATCTAATGTAAAGTTAAGTAATTGACTTTGGAAAACTCTTAAATATTTATCCACATTGATTACACATAATTCTATTAGTTATACAAATAAACATTATTATGAATGAATTAGCATTTAAAAATTAATTTGTTTCTATTATATATTTGTATTTTATATTTACAAAGTCGAGCTTTGCCGGATAATTAATTAGTAATAGTACCAATGAAATACTCACATAGCTATTATAAACCATAAATAAATACAAAATTTGGCACTGGAAAAACATGTTATTTTCCCATTATTTTAGGTAATCTACTGTTCAAGAATATAACTATTCTCGAATTGTATAAGCCTTTAACATAAGCACCGTTGTGATCAAATACGAAATTCATTAAAGAAAAATTGGCCATAATAACTAGCTCCCTCCCCTTCGTTTTTAGTTGTTTGATGTTATCTTTTGGCCCGTTTTCAAATAGAACATTTTTTTTAACTTGATTACTAGTTCATTTATTTGAACAGAAGAATGACAGAACAATGTATGTGACCGTGCCACAGATTTTAACAATATGGCTTGGCTTGTAAATGAGGAAGCCTATTAGACAATACGGAAGTCCATTAGATTTATTGTAGACCGGAGTCTGTTATAGCTCAGCATTCTAAGTTTTGATCCGTATGCTTTGGATTCTATCTCTTCCCTCAGTCATGCAATTGCTTTTGTTCTGAGTACTCTCCAGCCAATTTCTTCTTTCTCTTTCTATTCTGTTCCTTCCTGCTTTGTTGTTTGCCGACACGACACTCTCCCGTCTTCTCCTCTCTCGCCAGCCGCGGCGCAGACACACGCACACGAGCAAGTGCTGCGTTGTTGCTACTGGTTGTTGTTGGCCGTTGCTCCCTGCAAGCAGCCGACAACACTTCCTCCTCTTTCCTCTCCTCGGGCCTACGCCGACCGGCGGCACCACCACATTAAATATCAATGCGGTGTATGAGTATCCTTCAACGCCAACCTTTGGTCGTCTTTCTTCGTTTCTATTGTGTAATTTTCGGGCTGAGTAGATGGCTTCTTCTAAAGTCATACAGTGAAATTGGGGGTTACTTTTTTAAACAATGAACTGTTAGTTCTTAGTTGCGAGCGCCATTGTGTTATGCAAATAGCAATCGTTTGAAAGGAGAAATTTCTCACGTCTTTTGCAATTGAACTTTAAAGAACGGTTGGCTTACTAGCCTACGCACTGATCTCTGGTTTGGAGTTTGGGTACTAAATTTTCTTTAGCAACCGGCAACTATGGCTGCATGTTGTTGTTGCAAGTTTTCATTTTGACTCATAGATTTTGTTGATTCTATGTTGCACCTTTCATTTTGATAATGAGTTGTGGTTATTGAGATCATTGTTGCATTTCAATTTAGGGCAGATCCAATTACAACGGTCCATTTTTGGATTGTCTCTTTTTTTTCTTTGCATTCGAATTAAGTTGAGTTATTTATATTTTCATGTCACTTATTCATATCAAAGTTAGTTCATAAATCAGAAATAGTAGTTGTAAATTCGTAAAAAGTAGTTTATAATTCAGAGAATAACTTCATTAAAGTAGTTCAATCTTACATAAAAATGTTCATGTATTCACTAAAAGTAGTTCATATAATTGTGAAAAGTAGTTCTATTTCAATAAAGTAGTGTCATATTATTTGTGGTGCAGAAAGTAGTGTCATCTATCCATAAAAGCTAGGTCATGATAATTCGTTAAAAGTATCTTCTATAATTACACAAAAATGTGAAGTAATGTGTCGAGATTTTATAAAAAGTAGTTATATTTGATAAAGTAGTGCATTTTAATAAATATTATGAGAAATAAGTATATGTCATTTTTGCCTGAAAAGTAATCTGCACCTGTTGTTAGATGTTTGAGCTGTCTTTGTCGTGTTTATTATATGGTTTAATTTTGACAATAAGCTAATGTCATTTTTTTTTTGAAAAGTAATTCCATGTCTTATTATTCATAAGAAGTATTCGGATAATTCGTAAAAGTAGTTAGTATATATTCGTGAAAGATGCTCGGTATAATTCGTAAAGTAGTTCTTTATAAGTTATAAGTGATTCTTTTAATGCAGATAAGTGATTTATATATTTCATAAAAAGTGAGTGATATACTCGTCAAAAGTAGTCTCTTAAATTAGTCAGAAAGTATGGTGATTTCCTACATGTCGAATAAGTCTATGTTCTTGGTCGGTTTGCGGGCCATGTCGTTTTTTATTAAAGTCGTGTTCTGTCATAATTTGCTCGATTATTATTTATAAGTCATGTGAGCATTCATTATCTAGTCGTTCTGCCAATGGATTTTCTATTATCAATTTCTCTCTCAAAATTTTCTCATCTCTTTCTTTCTCTGCCTCTCCCCGTTCTCTTCCCTGCTCTTCTTTGCTTCTCGCCTCATTTATCGTTTTCTTATTTCTCTCTCTTGTTTTCTTTCTGTTTTTGTTTCACTTGTTTTTGTTGTTGTGATTATAGTAGATTGATGTCAGTAGTTTAGGTTTCTTCTTTTTGTTTTTTGTCAAAGTAATTGATCTACATAGATGAAGATAGTACTGAATGTTTTTAATTTTGAATTTCGTTCTGTTTTTTTGAGATTTTAACTGTATAGATCTGAAAAAAGATCATCAAAAAGTTTTAGCATGCAAAAAAGTATTTCTGACTGAGATCACTACTTCATGCAAGTAGAATTCAGCTGAAAATGCTTTGTTATGAATATTTTTAAGGTTATTGTATTATAAAAGTAGTTCACTTATAATTTTAGAAAGTAAGTTCTATATTACTTCAATAAACGTAGTTATCCTGTAAAATTATAGGCTTATAATTCGTAAAAATAGTCTTTTTGATAACTCAGTAAAAGTATTACAAATATTTCTAAAAAGCTAAGTTTCAATATGTTACATCAAAAAAGTCGCTTCATCATTGATTTCATAAAAGTAGTTCACCATAACGTTACAAGTAGTTCTTTAATATAACCAGAAAGTAATTTGATATTTTATGAAGAGTAGTTCGTATATTTATATAAATTAGTTCATATAATTCGTAAAAGTTCTTCTTATATATTCAGAATAGATTCAGTTGGAAATGCTTTGTTGTTGAAAGATTTTAAGGTATGTCATGAAAAGTAGTTCATATAATTCAGAAACGATAGTTTTTGTATGATTCATAAAGTAGTTCTTATATAGAATTCTTATAGTAATTCTTATATATTCATAAAGTAGTTTATAATTTATAAGAAGTAGTTTCATATATTTGCAGAGTAAATTAAGTAATTAAATATTTATATTTCATAAAAGAAGTAGTTCATATTATTTCATAAAAGTAGTTCATATAATTCGTAAAAGTAATTGTGATATTTTATAGAATAGTTCATATATTTTATAAAGTCACGTTCATCTAATTCGTAAAGTACTTCTTATAATTCAGAAAAGTATGGTGATATTTTATAAAAATAGGTTCATCTAATTCGTAAAAAAATATTAATTCGTTAAAGTATTTCTTATAATTCAGAAAAGTAATTTTGATATTTCTAAAAGTAGCTTCATATTTTTTTTTGTGCAGAAAAGTAGTTCATTATAATTCGTAAAATATTTCTAAATTCAAAAACTAATATGATCATTTCATAAAAGTAGTTCATATTTCAGAAAGTAGTTTATATATGTCATAACAGCTAGTTCATTTACTTCACAAAGAGTAGTTTTTTCCTCATTTTAGTTCATATAATTCAGTCTAGTAATTGAAACGATTTTAGACGTTATTATGTCTTTTCTATCGTTTTGATCATCTTCATCGTTTTGATCATCTTCATCGTTTGCAATTTTGTCTTTATTGTATTGTTTTTCATTTTTTAAATTTCGCTATAGATATTGCTTGAGAGAAAGCTGGAAAGCTTGCAGAAGGAGAGAAGCAGAAAGTTGCAGAAGAGAGAGAATTAGGAGGTTTTAGAACGAAGAGAAGCACATATTGCAGAGTACGATAATGGCTGCTGCTGTTGTTTTTTGGATTTGTGTAGTTAATGTGACTGTATAGTGTTAATTAAGTTGTAATAGTTAGTTGTTAGGCTTACGGACATAACGGAGTCCGTTATGTCTTTGTTGCAGCCACACAGAATATTAGGTGTGGCGTTAACACAAAACGAGCTGTTAATGAATGGCCGACCCTTGATCAAAGAAAAGGATGCGTATATGGCAGGTCAATTTTCAGAAATTTCATCACAGTCGTAGGTGAAAAGAACCCCCATCGGGAGTGAAATAAAAGAAGAAAATCAATTAGTTATCATCAAAATTTTCATTTCTAAAGTCAACTTTCATTATTTTACCAATCTATTCACCCAAATTTTTATTTCTCATAAAATTCATTCACACATTTACTCTTTTACTAATTTATTCACATTCTTTTTATCCAACTTACTCAACTATTTTATTCAACTCAATTAACTCTTAAAAATCGTTCAAAATGGGTAGGAGACTATTAGAAAAATGGAGGAGTACTAAATTACTAATTGTAGACTAGAGAGTGATTATTATTATTAAAGGGAAAATAAGGATAAAAGTTAATTCGATAGTAATAAGTTACGCCGCAACGACACTAAGTGGTCCGGTGAGAATATTGTCGATCTTTTGTAAGAGAATAGATCTATCACGATAAGGTATAAAACATGCCTCTCAAGTCTCAACAATGGGAAAAAGACATATATAAAGCTCATGCTCGTCTTGACAATAAAAAGAAAAAAAAAACCCTTTTTTTGGCCCTATAAGAAAGGTGTTGTGAAATTTCTAAAAGACGAGCTTAAAAAAATAATTTAATTTGTAAGTTATCCTTGTGCAACAAGCATTTGTATGGTACAATCGTTTGTATATTTAGTCATTGAACTTTTTTATATTTATTATGAATAAACACAATACATTTAAAATAGTAGTTACACAACAAGCCAACAATTGTATTAGTGAGATGATCCCAAAAAATAATGAGGGAAAAATATTGGTAGGAAAAGATAAAAAGTTGGTATGCAATTGGGACCACTTTTTTCAATTAGTTTTATATTAAAAAGTTAATTGAAACCAAAATAGGAAAGTTGTATAATTGTTGCAATGTTTTGCTATACCCAAAAAGACAATTGTTGCTTTTATTTTGTTACAGAAAGAGTACTACACAATTTGCCCTTGTATTGACACTAACCCACAATCAGGGTTGTAGTTAGGATTTTGGAGGCCTTGTACACATATTTCAATTCAAATTCTAACACAAACTATATATTTCCTCGGTTTTCAGTTACTTGCAACAAAGGAATATTTTATATCTCACAAAAAATACCCCTTTGTTGCAACTAATTGAAAACGGATGAAGTACTAAGATATAAATTCTCGGGCTCTTTTCTTCTCAGATACTAACTATATCTCAACTTTGATCTCAAATATTTCTCAACTTATCTTTATATTACTAATTATAATTTTACACATATAATTACATAAATTCATTTAAAAACATACTACACTGAGATAAAAAAAACAAAACAAATATATAAATTACTAATAAATTATTCATAAAAAAAATGAACAGAGGCAGCAGAGAAAATGCATATATTGTGGAGTAGAAATGATGTACGTAACATTTTCAGCTCCATGTTTTTGAATAAATGCTTTCAGACTGTCATGTTGTTTCTATCGCTTTATTGTCAAACTGTCTTTTGCAACGTTAGCAAAGTTAATCTTTTTCGAGAGGTGAATTTCCGACTGCTAATATAATTGCAAGTCTATTAACGATGTTAAAATGGGTGGGATTTACATTTGAAGTGCGTAAACTCAGTACTCTCTTTTCAGTGTTTATGAGAGGTAGAGTAGGGTAGACTTGAATAGTAAAAAAGTGAAACATTTTTGGTATGGTAAAAACTAAATTAAATAAAAATTATGGCACTTTGTGAGACGAGGAGTAATATAGTCCGTAATCTGTCGATAAAACAGACTATATAGGCTATATTGTACGATTTAGTTGGGATTATTTGTAATGAGATTGATCTTGTAAAATAGTTGGGTTTCAGACTTCTTAGGCTCTGGTTTTTTGTAATTTTCGTTATTCAGGTGCCAGACCAATACACTTTCCTGGTTTGCTCTAATTTTATCTTCCGCTGAGATGGTATAAGGTGTGACACTAACAGGGGTGAGCGTGGTGCAGTAGTGGCACAATATATCCATCATCCAATTAAAAAAATAAGATTGGTTGTCATATTTCGATTGCTAAACTACCTGTTGGAGGATTAGGATATGTGAGCATAATCTGTAACGCAGGGGAAAAAGATAGAAATTTCTGCACGATTTCGCAGTACATACAACTATATTCAAGTACTTGTACATGATTCAATATTCTAATTCTCTCATCTTCTGTACAGAGGCGAGTATATACTATAACTACATCATTACATGAGTGACCTTTATATTTACAGCAACTGAGGATGAACGTTAGTTTTTCTGTAATCGAACTGTTAAAATTTACAGTGTAACGCTGAATTCGCTATGGGGTAGTGGGCGCAGTGTGTCTATATATCAAGCACAGCCTTCTCCTTGAATGCTATCTGTGTTTATGTACCTTTACCTGCTTTGTCGTTTTGGTATCTGAGACATTTGCCTGACATTCTTGTTCACAGCTGCAGATATACAGTCTTTAATTATAGTATCCAATTCCTTTGTTCTGTAAGCTCGGGTCATTTAAAAAAATTCCCGAACAGGGATCAATTGTGGTTTCTTGGGCGGTTTGGGATGGATAAAAGTTGTGTTTTTATCTGCAATATGGATTGGCCGATTTTGTTGTTGGATTGAAACTGGCAATATTGGTCCACTGGATTTTCACGTCTGTTGCATAGAAAGTGTTACTGTTTTACACTTTGGTAGATATTTCAGCTCTTCGGATAGTTAAAACCCATTTTCCTAAAAATGCGGGTTATGTTGAAAGGAGTCCTATCGGTCTCGTGCACATTCCAATTAATCTGAAGAAATTTATGTGATGGTTCAAATTAGTAACTGTAAAAGCAAAGAAGCAATTTATGAAAAAAATCTCATAGCGAGGCGGGAGTAGTTGAATTAACATACTTGATGCTCCTCTTCATGGCTGCTTCGGCATTGACAACGTTCATGCCTCAGCGTGTGATTTTTATGGGAGCCTGTTTCTTTTTGTTTTCATACCCATGTCGAATGTAGACTTCCTGTTGAGAAATGTATTAGCCACATAATTGAGCCAGATACAGAGTATAAATGGTCAAGCACAGGGGCCTAGGGTTTACCTGGTAAGCTTCATCCCTCTGTGGTGACATTGCATTGAAAAACTACTATTCATATAGTTAAAGGTACACAGATATACACAATAACTTCCGGAGCGTCTTGAATATAACACTGACTGTATAATCCTTCTCCGGACAATCGTAAAGTATGTGTGGTTACTATAATGAATCTCACTTTTACAGTGGCTCCTGTCTTCATTCTTCATAGTCCTATCATCAAATGTTTTGATGCAGTTCTTTCTTTAGAGTAGTTCAGGAGGGGCGAAGTCTCATTTTTGCAGTCTGGGTCATTATTTTCCTTAAGAATAGCAAAGAGTTTCATATAATAGTGAAGAGGCCTTTGTTGGATATCGATGACGTCCTGTGAGTAATCAGTCACCATGGTACAACAGCTTGCAGCTCGGGAATTGGGTGATCATTTCAGCATTCACACATGCAGTTAGATCAGTTAAGATGCGAGACTTCTTGCTAATAAGTGGTCTGTCAGTTCCAGTTAGCTAATTGAGGTGTGTTCTTTCTGAGGGATTACTCACAGAGTTTTATAGGAGGCTTAAAGTGAGGCATTGTCTCAGATTGGTATGAATAAAAATTTAAGAACTTTAGACACGATCAAATCTATGGGAATTTTTGATGGAATTCTAGAATCTAATTTAAATTTCAGATTTTATAATAGATGCTTCCATAATATTAATCTAAATTAGTGGAAATTATTTACATAGTAGTACTCTTTTTCACCTATCCATATACATAACTACGATGACGTTTAGCTGAAATTCTGAGATCAGCAGCTTTGACTATGTAATATACAGAAGCACAAAACACTTTTGGTATAGTTGTGATTCTTGATTCTATGATTTTTGTGCCATGTAATCGGCCACGTTAACATGAATAGCAATTATACAAAAAGCAGAAGCTGATTTCAGAAAAGGACAGGAATGACGGCGCGCCAAACATTGAATATTAAAGAGAAAGTATCATCGGACATGGTATATAGAAAAAATACAATCCTAAACAGCCGCATCAAGAAGAAATGTAAGCTTTTTAATGGTAAGGTTCATGTGTAGGCAAGATTGGGACCACTTGAAGAAGAGTTCGTGCTTGTTGACCTGTCACCTAAATAAGCAATCCAGCACATTGTCACACTCTTTATAGATTACATCATATCCAAGATCAAAATCCTTTCACTAATTAATTCATCTTAACTGTCAATCTCCAATTAGACTAGAAGAAAATACTTATAGAGTTTTCATCAACAATGATTTTAGTTAGCAACTTTGATTTTTTCAACCCCACAATGATAAATCTGATAATTCGTTGATCAATTGCATGTGAATATATGACTCCATTTTTGAACGACATAAACGCCCACAATTAAATAACTTTTCGCCGACAATTTATGATATTAAAGAAGTGACATGATAGCTCAATTAGGTGGTTAAGCAGCATATTAGCTACTGCGGTTATAACCCTTTTCCAATTAAAATATGAAAAATTGCTTGCTTTTTATTGTGGTACCTTAATAATGTCTCTTCAAGTTTTGTCTTTCATTCTGCAAACAACACTTATAGATGTGGAATTGGGATATAATACAACTATATTCACTGGCAACGCAAATCTCAAAAATAGACACATTTGAATTTGGATTACAATTGTAACTTCATTTACCAGTAATTTTTGCAGTAAAATAC
>SNQN01000037.1:17500-116835 GCA_008642245.1 Bassia scoparia | reverse complement strand
TAATTGGAATGGAAGGATGTTGTGCACTACTGCACTCACGACTCACCTTGTTAGTTGTCACACACTATTACCAGTTTCTCATGGGAAGATAAATTAGAGCAAACCAGGAAAGGTGTAAAGTCTGGCACCTGAATAACGAAATTACAAAAACCAGGAGCCTAAGAAGTCTGAAGCCCACTATTTTACTAAGATCATATCATACAAAATAATCCCAACTAAATCGTACAATATAGCCTATATAGTCTGTTTTATCGACAATTACGGCTATTTCGTCTCACAAAGTTCAGTAATTTTTATTTTAGATTGTAGTTTTGTACCATACCAAAAATGTT
Organism: Bassia scoparia; assembly: GCA_008642245.1. Lineage (NCBI taxonomy): Eukaryota > Viridiplantae > Streptophyta > Magnoliopsida > Caryophyllales > Amaranthaceae > Bassia > Bassia scoparia. The sequence continues at coordinate 116,503 of SNQN01000037.1, read as the reverse complement.
TCACTTTTTTACTATTCAAGTCTACTGACTCTACTCTCTCAATAAACTTGAAAGAGAGTACTGATTTACGCACTTCAAATGTAAATCGCGCACCTCCATTTGGTTACATCGTTTAAATAGAATGCCAATTATTATGCAGTGCGGAAAATCACTACTCTCGAAAAGATTGAACTTTTCTTATACGTTGCAAGACAGTGACAAGTGGAAGCGAGAAAACAACATACGAGTCTGAGCATTTATTCAAAGAACATGGGAGGCTGAAAATGCGTACGTACATCATTCTACCTCACAATATATGCTGTTTTTCTACAAAGTGTATCAACCTCCCAATTGCGGGCCGCAAACCAAATTCATGTTCACATTCATGCTTGTACTCTCCGTTTCGGGTTATACTTTGCACGATCTATGTAATGTTGAATATGAAAGAGATAGAGAAAAAAAGAGATCCATGTGAAAGTTGAGAGATAAAAATAATGTTTTACTTAAAAAAAAAGTGTAATAACTAATAAGTAATGTAAAACATGTTATTAAAAGAAAGTGTAGAATAAAATGAAACAGACGAATAACTTGTAATTTAGCTTGTAATGTAGCCATGTAGGGAATTTCTCTTGAGCAAGTCTCTCTTGGATCGGATCATCGGACTATCACAACATTTTCGCGCTTTTGTTGTTCGACTATATAGTCCAATGATCAAATGATCTGAAAATTTAAGAGAAAAAGGTCGAAAATCATATTTATCTCTTTATTCATTGAATAGTGTACTCGGAGTTATTTAGACAATTTAGTGTTACTAGTGTATGAATTGCTACTTAGAATAGTCGCAAAGATACACGTACAATACCTTTTTATTTTTAATTTGACTTTTAGCAAAAATCGTTCCGAGACATCATTCTCATGATTTATAATCTATGTTTTTTCTTTTTTAATCATCATTTCGAGGAAACGTTTGAGTTTTGTTCAGAATTCCTCTCACAAATTAAAGGTCTCCCACGCTGTTTCGACGATTGGAAATTTAGAAAAAATCTAATTATATCTCATAATTTTAGCCCTAATTTTTTCGTGCATCATTGATAGTTATGGGAAGCAACCACGACTTTTGGCTCTTTTAACAAAATCGATCCGAATACTCATTTTTATGATGTACAATCCACGTTTTTGGCCTCGAAAAACTAATTTCGACGAACGCCTGATTTTGTCTAAAATTTGTCCCACACCTTAAGGGTCGTGGGTAATGGCCTCATACCGAGTTTCACCCCATACGGTAAATTTTGTGTGACATCATTATTTTGTTTAGGAAAACTAATCAAATGTTTTTCGGCTCTTTGCAACAAAAATCGGTTCGGAGACCTCATTTAATTTCTGATGTAAACCACATTTTTTGCCCTTAAAATCGTTGTTTCGTGACCGCTTGATTTTTGCCTAGAATTCTGTCACACCATAAGAGTCTTGGGTAATGGCCCCACACCAAGTTTCGGCCTCATACGACAAGTGTTGTACCTCCCACGCGTGTTTCATCGGCCGAAATTTTAGAGGAAAGTCTTTCAAAACCTCATCATATTTCAAAGTTTTGCCCCAAATTTGCGTGACAATATGATACAGTTGTAGAATCAAACCACGGGCTTTTTGTCTTTTTCAACAAAAAATCGATCCGAATACCTATTTTCGTGAAGTAAATCCACGTTTGGCTCTTGAAAATGTTATTTCAACAATCGTACTGATTTTTGCCAAAATTTCCCACACCTCCCCATGACCCCTCGCCAAGTTTCAGGTCGTATGGTGAGTGTTGCGCATTCTATGCGTGTTTCGACGGTAGGAAGTTGGAGGAAAAGTCTTTCAAACCTTATCATACACATAGTTTTGGCCTCAAATTTACATGACACCATTATATAGTTATGGAAATCAATCATAGGCTTTTTGGCTCTTTCAACAAAATTTGGTCCGAAAACCTCATATTTGTCAAGTATAATTCACGTTTTTGGCCCTGAAAATCGTTTTTTCGACATCGTCTGTTTTTTGCCTGAAATTTCTTCCACGCCTTAAGGTCACGTGGATACTTCTCGCCAAGTTTCAGCCTCATACGACGAGTGTTGTCCTACACGTGTTTTTTGACGATTGGAAGTTTGGAGGAAAGTCTTTCAAAACCTCACCATATCTCATAGTTTTGGTTCATATTTTGAATGACATCGTTATATAGTTGTGGTAATCTACCATAGGCTTTTCTAGCTCTTTCAACAAAATCGTTCTAGAGATCTAATCTTCGTAATGTATAATCCACGTTTGAGTCCTGGAATCATCATTCGACGACTATCTAGAGATTTTACCCAAATTTCTCCCACACGTTAAGGTTCTAGGGGATATCCTCGTCAGTTTTCAGCCCAAACGAAAAGTGTTGTGCTTCCTACGCAGGTTCGACAATTGAATTTCAAAGGAAAAGTTTTTCAAATATGATCATATTTCATAGTTTTGACGACCCTAAAATTTGCATGACATCAATATACATTTGTGGGAACTAATCACGGGTTTTCGACTCTTTCAAACAAAATTGGTTCGAAAACCTCATTTTCGTGATGTATAATCCTTTTTTACCTCCAAAATCGTTGTTCGACAATTATTTGATTTTTGCCTAGAATTTCTCGTACACTTCAAGAGTCATGAGATATTTTTTAAATATTACATTTAGATAAGTATACTAAGTCCCACTTTTTTTTTGTACTAATAAGAATTTTTGTCAACGTTTATGCAAAATAAAATGGGCACATGGCATCGATGGCAATAATAAAGCATGCATGATGATATCCATCAAATACAGAGCACATATACTTCACCGTTATTTATTAGATGTCCCAGTTTCTATTTTAAGAAATTGGGAATTATTTGTCCCATTTGATTTTTTTTTTTCTTTCAAAACATGAGGATCACAAAAATTATCATATAATCTTCACTATTTCTACTTTTTTGGGATCCACAACCTCTTTTTCTCTACTCTCTCATCTATAGGTTTTACATACTTTATTTCACTTATACCAATATTTTGTTCAAAAACCACAAAACTCAAAGTGAGATATTAAAAAAACGGATGGTAATATGATACATGAGCATGATGATAATAATGGATTTCCGTTACTATTATGGATAGAATTGATGAAGTTGTTTGTATGTCTATATCAAGTATTCTACATACCACCATATCTAATTATATACCTAATTATTTTATCTTGGCTACAGATCAGAGTATTTAACAACGATGTATTCAAACAGCTAAAACAAATAAAATACAGTAATTCTTTTGAATCATTTCGGTGTCGTTGTGTGTTCTTTTATTTCAAGTTATTTGAATTTATTTGAACTTACCTGAACATACTTGAATTATTGATACTTATCTAAATTTATTTGCGAGATGGAAAAAAATAATTTAGTATATATTCTTTAAACTTATTAGTACTTATCTGAACTTGTTTTATTAAAAAAATATTAAAATAAGCTGAAAGAACATAACCTTCTTATTTCAAAGTTCTTTTATTAGAATTCCCCTATTCGTCAAGTAAATCGTCCAGTAGTTTGATTTAACAGACTACAATAAGCAAATAAGTTTTTTTTTTTTTTTTGGAATTCGTTCTTCTTTCAAACTCTTGACCATTATATTAAGATTGCTAATGTAAACATGCCCTTAGTAGATCACATCGATAGAAAGTTTTACTTCAAAACACAAAATAAACAATATATTAGAGATTATATTTTAGCAATCTTAATTAAATTGGTCAAGAGTTTTTTTAATACTCCCTCCAATTCTTTTTACTTGCACCATTTCTTTGGGAGTCAAAGTTAGTAACTTTGACTAATTTTTTGACAAATTTATAATGTATAATATAGTCAAGTGAAGATGTTGTTTGATTCGTCTTAATGTATCTTTTATTAATATCAATTTTATAATTTTCTAAACAATACAATTTAAGTTATTAGTAGTCAAAGTTGTGTCTTGAAGACTGCAAAATGGAATGGTGCAAGTAAAAAGAATCAGAGGGAGTACTTGAACCACACGAGCATAATATTATTTTACTTGTAGATCGATAAATTGTAGAGGCAATGCGTAGCAAGTATTAAGTTCAAAGATATTAAGTACATTGCACAAAGTGAAAGTGTATGTGCAACCATTATTATAACTTGTCATTTTAGCAATATATTGACGATATGCTAACAGGCGTCGAGTGTAGTAAGACTAAATACATTTTTAGAATGGTATAAATCTTGGAATGTCGTCAAAATCACGCGTCAATCGATTTAATTAATATTATACTAATTTAATATTTTCACTTATAGTTCTCTTATCTAACGCGTCAGGAACGCTCAGCTCGTTAGCTTTTGCATATACTAATACAAATAACATATCCATTACCAAATCAAATACACTTGGTAAGTGTATTGTATGTTGATTATTAAATGGCACACAAGAAGAAGAAGAAGAAGAGAAGAATGGGTGGAGTTAGAAGTGACGCAAATGGCAAGCAACCTCAACACCAATTGAATTTCAAATGGTCAAAAGTGACAAACCACTAACAACCATGCATGTGCAAGCCCCATTTGGCACATGAAAACGCCAATATCATACCACAACTAACGCACATGTCACCGCCCACTAATTTCTCCTCTCACACTTGGACCCTAAACATAACATAACATTACTTAAACACCCCACATTCTTCACAATCTTTTACTCTATACTTCATGGCATGATCCCATGCCATTTATATAGGTATGTCTACCTGATTAATCGAAGCTAAATTCTAACTATATGCAAATTTATTTTAGACTACACGCCTAATTTATGAAGATGAATCTTTTAATAAGAGTTTTGCATACAGTCTTAAAACACCTATTACCTACTTAAACACTCAAGTCATATATATCTCACTTGGTTAAACTTCCATTCGATTTCAGAAAATCCTAAAATCGATTATTATTCCCCAACTTAAGCCATATTTTTGTCGGACATGCCCATTATATTTTTTTTAATTTGCCTACTCGATTCATTGGAACTTAGCTCCACTATATCCGAATCGACTCAGATTACACTAAGCTTATGATAAATGAATCTCTCAACAATAGTTTCTACAATTCTACGTACATGCCTGATGCCCATTATTATCCGTTAGTTGAATTATGCACCTTATCTGGCGGAATCACATGCTATGTGACAACTGCTACATACGGAGTACGGATCTACCTAACATAATTACACAGTTTACACTAATTAATTCCTTCACATTACGGTTTCTTCCATTATAATGCACATAAAAATACAAAATTATTCTTAACATCTAGATTGACCTTATTATTTTACTCTAATTTGGTTAATCAATTGGCTGTATTTTAATAAACTATTCAGATTGACATTCTATTATGAGAATAAATAAAGGCATAATAATAATAATGATAATAATAATATAATAATCTATTATCTTATTGATTTTCCTCCATTCGGCTCATATAATAATTGATTTTTGTTTCACACCACACATATCAGTTCATATTCTTATAATTTTATACTTCATTCGTTTCTTTTTAATGGCAACAAAGAGCATTACACAAACTTCTAGGTAAAATTTAGATGTGAGTGTGAAAATGATTGAGAGAGAAAGTGAGACATGTTATGAGGAGTGAGTTAGAAAGAAACAACAYGCAAAAGAGGAAGAAAAAAAAACATTTGTTGCCACTAATTTGATATTTTCAAATTTAGTAAATATTGTMAAAAAAAATGAAGAAACTAATTATATTGCCAAGTTTAGATTACTAATTCTGTTCTCATTAATTTGGACTAATAAGTCATTTAATTAACTATTACATKGAGTAGTTTGCAAAAAAACAATATCAATACGAAAAATTAATCAAAGCAACAAATAGTTTTTGCTATTTAATTATGTCAGTTAGGGGAGTGATAGGGTGACCCTAAGGGTTGGTAAYYTTCCCAATATTGAATTTTCATTGGTCGAGAAAACATGAAAACTTTATTTTATAAATCATCTCTCTAATTTATTACACATATAATAATATTTTATTCTCTTGTGCCTTAGAGGGTTGGCAACCCTCAGGGTTGCTAAATCATTTTCCTTAACTAAAAATTATTATTTTTTACTTACCATAATCTTAATTAATTAATTACAGTAATTGATAAGCTCAATAAAACGACTAGGGTACCTAGTAACAAGTCAATCATGATGATGTCGGTTCAATCTAAGGCATGGAATGAAAAAAGAAAACAAAAAACGAGCATAATTTAAGGAAGAAAAATTTAAAAACACTTGATCAAAGTTTAGAAGAGATCCTAGTTATGAAGATTAGTATCTTCTTCAATTAAAGAAATAAAAGGTTATTCAAACTTGAAAGAAAGAAATTAAAGAATTTAAATGCCGCAATTATCGGCTTATGTTGGTAATTAGCAATGTCATAATCTGACATTGTCACACTCAGCTACTTGCTAGTCAAACTTCTACTATATATATATATTCAACCTCAACTTCCTTCCAAACCACAAATCTAAACTACCCAAATCTTATATCACTTCATTCTTTAACTTCTCTTACATATTTTTGTACTTTCTTGCTTAACAAAGCTCAWRCATCAAATATGGCTGCCTCACTTAAGATTTTCTCAACACTTGTTGTCCTTCTCCTAGTTTGTCAAACGGGTAAGTTTTCATCTCTTTTGGCTTATCGAATCTTGGTAATCTAATTAAGCACAACCATTGTGGCGGTGTGATGACCGAGCAGCCACAGCCATAGAGTCGTCTATGGCTGCGGTTGCTATGATACAATGTTGTGTACGTACGTAAGGCCAACTATATATTAAGCAAGTCACAAATGTTTGAACTTAAAATACTATGTCATGACTACAATGTCAGTGTTAGCTTAAGTTTTGGCACGTCTGGTGGATTCTTAACTAAAATAGAAAATTAGCTAGTAATAGAAAAGGTAGAATTGCAATCATTGGGAGAATTGATATAGTATAAAGCAATAACTAAACATGAAGGATTTGTGATTTTGCAGGATACAGTTACAAATGCGGATTATCAAACATCAAAGTGACAACAAAAAGAACAGGAACAACAGTAGAAGGTCAGCCACAATATGCAGTGACAGTGACCAACAACTGCCCGTGTGCCCAATCTCGAGTGTACTTGAGATGCCTCGGCTTCAGTTCAGTTCAGCCAATTAACCCAACTGTTCTGAAGGTGAAAGGTGACAGCTGCCTGATCAACAACGGCCGTCCGATCNCTAGGGCTAGTGACTATAGTGAATTTATAGTTACCTTGCTTTCGGAAAACTTGATTTATGAAGCTAAAGAGCTCGGGCTTGTGATTTTAGAAGGCRATTTTCCTATTGAAGACAATGTTCTGGATGCTTTGATTGGATCAGTATCWTTAGTTGATCCAAGTTCAGCTATGCTGTTTTTTAAGTTCATGCTAGGTAAAGAGAGACTTCCAACTCTTAATACCTTGAGCAWTTTGTGTASAAATCTCCACAAGCATGGTAAAATTGATGATATGTTGAATGTGTTTGACGCTTTGTCTTCCAAAGATTTTTTCACAAATTTGGAAAGCTATTATGTTATGGTTTCGTCTTTGTGTGAGGTTGGAAAAGTAAGAGAAGCTTATGATGTTCTTCAAGAGATGAGGAGGAAGGGTCTTTTCCCAGATATCTCATTCTATAATGTTCTTATGGAAGCATTATGCAGGGAGGATCTTATCCGTCCTGCAAAGAAGCTTTGGGACGAAATGTTTTCCTGTGGCGTTGGTGGGAACTTGAAGACTTATGGCACCCTTATCAAGAAGTTTGCAGAAATAGGCCAAGTTGATGAAGCACAGGTACTCTTTGATCACATGCTAAACAAAGGYGTGATGCCTGATGCAGCCATCTATACATTTCTGCTTGAAAGCCTTTGTCAAGACTCAAAATTCGAAGCAGCAATTCAGATTTTCTACAAGGTAGCTGATCAAGATACATCGATAGCAGCAGCTATTGTAACTCCACTTGTTCTATCTCTTTGTAAAGGAGGTAATGCTTCAGTGCTCATCCCTAGCAAACGGCTTCTTGTAAAATTGGCACCTTCATTCCATCTTTATATGAGGACTAATTCAAGTTTGTCATTGATGTYACTTGATGCAGGTTGTTTACTGTATGCCTCTAACTTCTTGTGTAGTAATTGTCATCTGAGACACAAAGAGTCCCATGTCATCCTGTTGAAACATTTAGCAGACGCTAAGCAGTTTGACACTGCTATGAACCACCTGGACCAGGTTATGGCTGCTTCACCTTCTCTGCTGCAAGAAATTTCAACTGAAATTGTGTCACTGCTTTCTTCTTCTTCCAATCCAGAGCCAATTCTGCAGCTGCTGCAAGAAATGCAACAAAATRAAAATATATCCATGAATGATAACTGGAGAGCCTTATCTGGGAAATTGCTAACTACGTTTTMAKCATGAAGCCACCCAAAATAGCCTTCAAAAAAGGGGATAAAGACTGGATACACAAAGAGCTTGTYGGAAGAATGAAGTGGTACCTGAAGCTTCAACTTTGCGATCCCAACCTGAACATTACTTTGAAATTTCTCCAGTTATGACAGTTGTGTTGTTACAATGACCTTATATACACTGGACTATCATCTATCCGAATGTGAACCTAGGGAGCAATGGTTAAGTTGTATGTTTGAATGTTCATCACCTTTGGGTGTCCGAGTATGTCATAAGCTGCAAGTCTGCAACAGAGTTGAGAAAGGTTTTCCATAAGAGATTGATGGCTGAAGGTTGATAGCTCAGATGTATGCAGATGCCGAATAGATAAAACTAGAAGGTTTATCGTTCGTAGCACTAGGAGATTTAACAAAACCTAGTATCCAAATTTTTGTTTTTCATTTGTATAAATCATATACACGTCTACTTTGATTGGGCTTCTAGTAGACATTGTCATTCTTCAAGCCGCCAGATAAATTTTGCATCAAGTTACCGCTAAAAAAAAACTTATAATTGGAACGTACGCAGTTATATAGAATGGTTTAATCAAGTATTTTGTGGTTAGCTTTACAAACGCGCCACCCAATCATTTTGAAGTGAATTGGATCCGACAACTTTTTCTCCGTGTAAAATGTACTCACTTTTTGAATCGGAACAATATGCATCGAAAAAAAAAAGAACCAAAGAAGTATTGAAGAATTTATACAAACTAAAATTAAGAAAAATCAATATTTATTTATTTTCAATATGATAAAAAGTTGTTGAGAGATCAGCCTTGGCAATTATGGTATTTAAATGTGTTCTCTCCTTGATAATTGGTGTGAAATCATTCACATTTTCAGCCCAAATCTAATAGCTCAGTTACTTGTGCTTAGCACTCAAAGCACAATTTGAATTGAACTATGTGACTTTCACTTCAAGCCATTAATCACCAATTATCTCAATTCAATCAGTCAATCATTTCACAAAGCACATTTAAAACGCTACTAATTTTATTTGAATTGCTTTGCAAATTCAGCATGAATCTTGATCGCCTGCCAAAATCAACAACTTCGTCAATGAGTCCAATCGCAATGTTGTCGTCTGCGATAATGGCCAACCGGGGACTCCGCTTTTCTTCCAATTCTCTTAACTTTCTTTCTTTAATGTCTTCCCAATTAAACCGAATTTCTTAATGCTATTCTATTCTTCTCTATTTACGTTAATTATCAGTTTTGCAATCGGTGAGCATTAATTGTGTTGTAGAGGCAATTGAACTGTGTATGCTACAAGCTTCTTTTTTTGGTGAACTTATTGTAGAATTGTAGAATTTCCAATGACGAATAACTAATATCATTCACAATCGTACGCATTTACGAATACCTGATATCTTCGTGGTCAATATTATGGTTTTCATGAGACCTCAATTTGCACAGCATTCACACATTATCAATGGCAATTTTGAAGTGCAGGATTTATTGGTTTCTGGCGGAAAATTTTCCGAACTCCGTTTTCCCTTGCGTCGGTGGAAACGCCGAGCTTCCGGACGAAGAGCTCTTGATGCGAACAAGAACTGAAGTGGAAATTTTTTATAAGCCAAGGAAGGAATTCTTTCTTCCTTGCATGCTTAGGAGTTGTTTCCGTTTGCTGCTTGTTGTAGTCTCCGCTAGAGTCGATTTAGAAGCTTTATAGTGATGATAATGTGATACTCATAATGCAGGACATTGTAGTTGGCGAGGCTGTAATGCGAATTCACATCCAACTGATATATCTATCCTTCCACATGGTATCTATGTCAACAATTGGGATGATAGTCATTATATGGGACTACCGCATTTTTCAACGAGGCTTAAGTCGAATTTTTACTTCTTTCTGAAAAGGCTCATACAAAAACTACTCTAAATCTCTAGCGACATTGTTCTCTCCTGTTTTGTGGAAATCCCTGGCAGGATATCCTACAGTACTGTAAAATTTACGACAGACCCCCATTAAATCCATCAAAAAATCGTGACAAATCTTAGGCTAACATTTATGACCTTTGTTGCTTGAACTAAAATCAAAGAATCCACAGTTCTTTTCATACTTTGAATCGATTATATCCAAGAAACACAAAGATTAATATGGAAACAATTGTAAGTTAGACGATGTTTGACATACAACTCTTTCGTGGATCTATACCGACAATCAACAGTCCTAAACCTTATATGCTCAAGTCTGTTAAGTCTCTGTAGTTCTGCTTTTTCCTATTTGCTCTTCGTTTCTGTAACGAACTGCATTATTCTGGAAACGCTTCTGCTCATATAGGAAACTGAAAGCATTATGATTGCACTGTTATTAGTGCAATCCTATCTGCTTGCAGGCTTGCTCACAGGACTAGTCATTGATTCTGGGGATGGTGTTACCCATGTGGTAAATTCCGATCTCATTGCATTATGCTATTTGCTTGGAACTTTTGTGATTTTTGAATTGGCTGTTTTAGTTGATTCTCAGCACTTTACCTTCTTATTCTCTTTCATTGAACCAAATTAAATGCAATATGGCATTTGTATGACCTCAAGTATAAGGAAAACTATTCTCATTCTCAAATAATAATAAAAAAAAAAAAACATTCTGCATATTCAGACTTCTGAGCTCATGAGCTTTAAAGTTCTGCTTTGAGTGCATTAACTATTACAGCTATTGACTTTGGTTTGGCGCTGAGAAGGGGCTAGGCTAAGTTATTTAGACGTAGATTAACTGTCTACTGTCTAGTTTGTCTACTTGTGTATGGGTGTTGAAGTTTCACTCTTAGCCATTTATAGAAAAAAGTCTAGTTCTAGTTAAAACCGACGCATCCAAATGCTGTTTTGTGAGTGAAATGAAGTTGTCAAAGTAACATAGGGGACAAGTACATCACATTGCTCTTAAGATTCGAATTGCCGAACAGGTGTACCTTGCAACTTACAACCACTTATATGATTCAGATTGCCCTTAAGATGAATGCTCTTTAAACGTTTTTTGATTTGCACTTCAATGAAAGAAAAGCTTGAAAGACAACATATTGGCATTATTCATACCTTTTTTAAAAATTAAAAATTCTTTTTGCTGACTGTAGACCTCCTATTTTGTCATAAAGACTATGTAAGTACTTAATCTGTTACTTGTGCATGTCTTTAGAGTTTAGATTTCACTTGCTGTGAAGCAAGCTGTGATAAAAGATGATATATGGTTGGATGAAGGAACATTGCACCACAAAACTTTGGGTGTAGTTATTGAAGTTCCAGATTTACTTTATTTTCAGGTTCCTGTTGTTGATGGTTACTCATTTCCTCATCTTACCAAGCGAATGAATGTGGCAGGCAGGCATATAACATCTTACCTTGTGGACTTACTAACACGAAGAGGGTGATAATCATTTTTGTTTGCTATGAGCTGATAAACTATATGCTGTTATCTCTCTATATCTTTTGAGGTATGGTTGCTCCGTGTGGTTGACATTTGATTCTCTTTTTGAAGGTATGCCATGAACAGGGCTGCTGATTTTGAAACTGTCAGACAAATTAAAGAAAAGCTGTGTTACGTAAGGTCGGGATACTTTTGTTGGAGGAAACATTTGAACTCATTTGCTGCTCATCTAAGACTAGCTATTATTTAGTGCAGTTATGATTACAAGCGCGAGTACCAGTTGGGACTTGAGACCACCATCCTCATGAAGAAATACACAGTAAGTACTTAATACCTTTTAGTTGCCAACATCCATGCCATGTTTGATTTGAGGGAAAACTGTTTAAAATTTCTGTATTGTATACTTTACATGATTACATCTTTGAAATTCATGTGATAACAACAATTACTCTTCTTCGTCGGGCATTCACRTTGTCATTTGTCTTTARGATAYTTGTGGTCATTCCACCCCTAATATTKAGTTACTGATAAGTGTGTTGTTTCTGACCAGCTGCCTGATGGTCGAGTTATCAAAGTTGGCACTGAGCGTTTCCAGGCTCCTGAAGCACTTTTCACTCCAGTAAGCAACCTTCCATTTGCATTTGTATGCAATGCCAAAAATTCTTTTAATGTGAAGGTTTATTGTAGATAACCGGACTGAGTACCTTGCTTAACCACCATTCCTTGTTTGATCTTGATGTCTGTTCTCTTAGATTTTAAAGCACATCATACTGGTTGAAATTATTCACATGTCAAGATCATACTCATATGCGTTTATTTCATTACTAATTTATTGTCTTCAATCGTGTGAACAAGAACAATGTGTTTTACTTGTGATTATTGTTAATTATTAAAACTAATTATATCCTGCCACTTTGCAGGACACTTATAGATCCTCGAAGGTGTTTGGCTGAACTGTTATATCCGCAATTGCATCCCTAGCGAGCATGGATTTGTTCTAGAACACAGCTGCGTTAGAAGAGCCACACACTTTTCGTTTTGTATGAGGGCGGTGAGAGAGACTAACATTTGACGTGCTAGGATACATTATATCGCGCGCGGTATGGTTCTCCTCTTGAGACGTACTTCGTGATGAGTCTGAGACTCGAAGAAATATTTCACTCTGCGTGCGCGCGCCATATTTAGTCTAATAAATTCTCTTACTAGTTCTTGGTTATACCAAATTATACTTGTCACTTTTCGAAATTTAATGTAGGATTCCTTTAATAGTGAGACCTCTCATATTGCTGTGATACTTTATACCCAATTACTTAGAAAGTAGTTAGCACACATCTTTCAAACCTAGAACACGAGATTAATATATGCGCTTGTTTTTTGAACGCAGCTAGAAAAGCCAATTATGCGAACCGCTTTTATTACGCGAACAATTTAAGGATCATATTCTTTCCATTGCATATTACCAAACTCTAGGAGGATTCGTTATTCCATTCAAAATCATTGAGCTACCCAATAACATTACCTAGAGATATTATGTGGATTGTTCTGCACACTCACCTTGAAAACCCAGAAATGGGAATGTTTGAAAGGACCTTTTCCTCCAAACTTTGCTAATTCCGTGTTCCACAAGAAGACACAGCCGTCGATTTTCGGTAGGTCCACGGATTGAAACATCTTCTAGTTCGTATGAGGCTGAATAATGTAACCCCTATGCTAGAGCACCAGGAAGTACGAAAGTCTTAACATTCCACGTGTCACTACCCTGTGTAAGCTGACTTGGCACATAAGTAGAGCGTACTGCAACTGTGCTATCAGCATTAATCTAGCACATTAATTGAATTTGAACCCTTAGCATCGTTGATATGAGTGAACGGAGTCTACGTCGAAAAAAACAGGATTATTCGAGAAGACCCAAAAGCAGCTAATGCATCCAAGGTTGTGTTTGGGAAGATAGGATTTCATATCAAAGCGATATCATCTTGTGAGCATAATGAGAAAGTTATATATCGTGTCATCACAAATATGTATCTCGTATGCATGTAATATTAGCCAAACTTAAGCCTCATATTAGATTAATCATCTTTCACCTTCATAGACTTAACTTTACTTTAGTTAATAATGAGGATTGTTGCGAGTTGAGACATTATATCTTCTCTCAAAAATACTCTATCGTGTATGAATAAGGTTTGTACCTTGCGACAAAAAACACTTTTTTATATCTTCTCCTCAAATACAAGAATTGACAATTGAGCATTCTCATCCGATGCAAGATACCCCCAAACACGCACCAGATTGATACTGGTATCGCTTACTGATGTTCCATCTTCAACCTAATCTTGAACTCAATAAGCCAAGAAAACCTACAATCTGTCCCGTTGAACGACAGTATAGCAGTTCCTATTTAGTATGGGTGTGTCGTGTGTGCGGAGTGAATCTGAGAAGGAATATTTTGGTGGCAGATAAATCAGCGTTACATCGAATTGTTTATATATATATCACTTTTTTTTTCACCGCCTTTCCATTATCTTCGGACTTTTAATCTATAGACTTTTACTATTCGGTATTTAAAAAGTTGAAGGGGTAGTGTCGCCCAGGTGATACTCGATTTTTGATTGAAACTACGAACAAAAAGCCGGGTAACGTGTTGCAGAAGTGCCCTTGCATTGTCCTCCTAAGCACAAGGATATTTGGAATTGGCATAATTTATTACTATTCTTCGACATACGACAAGATCTCAGTTTCTTTCAGGAAATGAAATGAGTCCTCTAATACCTTTGGTGAAAATTATAATTATGTGACATCTACAGTTGTTATGAGAAAGGAGGACTCTCCCACATCTGAGAAGAGACTAAGATTTCGCCACAGTACATTACCCACTCTCTCTGTTAAGGAACTACAACAATCTCTTCGTCGATAGAGGCCGAATATCCTTTATAGGACAATTAGGAAGTCTACTGTCCTTACCTCTGAGTCAAGTCACCCCCTAGCAAAACTTACCCTAGAGTAGAACTCTGTATAGTCGGTGTGTGGATCACAAAACTCATCTTACACGTCACACCCACATCAAGTCCAACATCCAGCACAAACCTTTCTCTACAAAAGTCAACGGTCACTCTAACAACGATTACTTAAGGGCAAAAAATGTGTTATCACAATTCAGTTGAGATAATTTACTTGTAGAGGATCTTTTCCTGGACTTAACGATTTATTACTATTCTTCACATGGAGTCCGCTCCCTGGCAACTTAAAGCATTTAATATGAAATGAATTTTTCCTCTCAACATAAGAATATCATGTCGATCTCACACATGACCCAATTATTACTACTCATCTTGTAATGGAAGGTAGAGAATACTCTCAGCAGAGATGTAATTGAAGCACGGAAAATTAAAACCTCAACAAAACAACACTTTCGAAAGGTGCTGGAGAGAGCAATTTTTCATCACTGATAAGTACATTTAAAATCGCCGTCGTGTACCCGAACCAATGATCGAATTTTTCATGTATGCCGCCTCAAGAACAGTGATCGCTACAAATCTATTTGAGAGCCGAACTGCAATATCGTCTCGATAATTGTGGTAAATTATAAGGGTGTAGTCCTAAAAGTCCTCACCCAAATTTATGTCGTTTGCTTTCCATACACGGCGTTATACCAACTATGCCGCGACGGCAAAATTATTAGGCTTAACACTTTCATTATAGGATTACCATAATCCGTAGTATTGTTATGCGTTATATTATATATTCCATGCATCGTCAAAACGCGAGTAATGCTATGCGTGGTGAACCTTTAAGTTGTGAGAGAATTGCTGAACAAAACTTCAACGTCCTCGGAAGATTCGGACCTGTCACAAACAGAGAAACAAAAGACATACGAGGCGACCTACAAATCGGAGTGAGACATCGACCGAGTTGTCTTCGGAACCGATTTTGCTGGATACTGAAGCTACAGATCAAATACAAATAGAAAAACCTTTACGGAGTGTCGATCTTTGCGACTGGCTTGTACTAATCTAGGGGCAGGTACGCCAATTACATCAACTAGTAACTAGCATACAAGTTAGTCGCCAATAAGCTCGAGTACCTATTCAATGATAAAACGTCCCACTTCCTGAGACCCGTGGTTAGTGATAAATATGCCAAGGGTTGCGATAATATAAAGTATCGATTTTCGAGCCCTCCCCTTTCGTACTTAAAACTTCTGTTCACGATGCCTCCTTGATCTATGGTTGGACTATAAGTCGACCGACATCAAACAGTGCTGCGAAAAATGATTTGTGGTGATCAAGATACCGTGAGTCAAAGTCCAAGGTAGCGCGAAGATGGAGGAAGCGATGTGAGAGCATCCAGAAGAGAGAAAATTGGTTCTCACAGCTGAGCGATGTGCGCGTGAGTCATTACGGACTCTAGCGTGAAATTAGCTGAAGTGGTACGTTCTGTCCTTTTATACATAGTGATATTAACATTCCTTCTACACTTTTCTTTTAATAACATGTTTTACACTTACTTGAGTAGTATCCTTAACACATTTGTTAAGACATAAAACATTATTTTTATCTCTCAACTTTCACATGGATCTCCTTACTGTTTTTTCATGACAGAGAAATCGACCTGCTTAAACATCCGTATTATGCCATCTCTTTCACAAGAGGTGGATGTGGTGTCAACTGAGTATAGACATGAGGGAGCTTCCGACGCCCTGTGTGGCATCAATAGGTATAACCCGAAAGCGGTTAACGAAGGTGTTTTTTATGAGAAGTACAAGCCGGTCAATGGATGTGAAAAGCGATTAATTGGTTTGCGCCTCTCGAGCAAAGATTGGTGGAGGTTGAATACCAAGTCTATATTAGATAATAGAGAGAGAGAGACGTCCGAGCGTGAGGTACTTGTGTGGCAGTGAGATTTAGAATGATGTACAGCTCCTATTAGTCATCAGAGGTAATCCCAAACCCTCCATGTTCTTTCTGAGTATGAGTAAAGATATGCTCTAGAGACTGTTAGTATGTTTTTATTCCTAAGGAGTGCGCTAATATGTGACTTGTTCTACTGTTTTGGTGCAACAGGATATTTTTAGTGTATTAGGTGCCTATGCGCCTCAAGTAATTAGAGTAACTAGAGTCTCAAGTGCTAGATTATCTGCCCAATTTTGGAGAGGAGTAGTGAAATGATTTCTCTGGATCACTGGTACCCAACGTTAGTCCACATCACATCATAAGGCATTCTATTTAATACATGGTGCGACGGCTTAATAATGCGTGAGTATGCGGACTATGTTGCACTCTGTTGGTTGAAGTGCGGTATATAAATAACCGTAGTTAGCCTTCTCGTGTTAGCTAAATCCATTGGTATGAGGTTAGTTGAGTAGAGATGTGGCCAAGTAACGAACGTTGCGCACATAGTGTGAAAAAAAGAGTGAGACCATCTATTTTGTGGATTTGCTCTATTCTGGTACAAAATGATTACTTAATTCTAATTCTAAAAAATAATTAGATTCATTTAAAAGCTGGCAACTGCGTGCTAATATATCCATATCTACAGCGCCTGTGGTACAAAATTCTGTTCGTACGGATATGAGACTCAGAGTCCTATATGCTTGCATATATTGTCAGCTCTCAATAGATTACGTACTTGCTTAGAACAAGAGATGATGTAGTTTGGCGTAATTTAGAGCAACATGTTGACTTCTTAGTGATGATAACATGCTAAGATGTGGGCTTCAGTACTTCTACCCCTCTGAGAGAGTTTGTGTTAACTCCCACACCAGCTTTTATCTGTATTCAGATGGACGTCCAGACCCGATTGTAAAAGCAACACATATGTGTCCTGTGTGTATAGCAATGAAGCGCTATAAGCCATATATGAGTGGGAGCCTCACAATACTACGTATGGTAGTAGTTATCCGTAGAGAGGATTGTCGAACAATGCTCACACTAAGATTCAAGGTTCACTCTCGAGTACAAATGTAGTGATCCATGCGAGAGGCTAAGAGTTGGGACTGAACGAACAGTCCATAGTACACATTCCTACGATCATCTTGGTCAATTAAACAAATAGAGATAACTAGTTCTAAGGGTGCCCCAGACAGAAATTCGATGGCCTCCTTAATCTAGTGAGGCCCTCTGCTAGTGAGGGAGAGATTAGGGATAACTGTGAAGTCGATTATCTAGATTACGGCCTACTTACAGCTTGGATGAAATAAAAGTCGTACGAGCGCTCGGTCTGGCGTGACTCACAAACCACAAAATAGATTTGCGGACACATGTATCATACTCATACATCTATGTGGCGCAAAAAGCAGTACTTGGAGGACTGACTTCCAAACTCATTTTACATTGCCTTGCACTTTCTATACATGAGACTAGCCACTAAAGGTAGACGCCACAATAATATAGTCTGACTATAGTATGACTCCGAGTCTAAGCGACTATATAGAATGACCATATTTAATATTACAAAAGCATTAACTGGGAGGAAAGTGACGCGCGGGGGTTAGTCGGGCGTATTTATGTGTAATCTAGCACTCGAAAGGCCTAGACATCCCACTATAGCACAAGAGATGATATAACAGTCTATACCGAATCGCACATAGCCGAAAACATCTCAGGCGTCAGGATAGACGAGTGTGCGTAGTGGCGCCATGGTCAAATGTGTGTTGCTCTGTCAAAGATATAGATAATACCCAATCCAAATATGTCATCACAGCCGCGTCTTGCACATAGATTGGTAAGCCGTACATCCAAGGAAAGGTCGGCGTAATTCGGTGTGGTAGATTTATGTACCTTATTTCCATCCTTGCTATATGGTTTAGGTACATTATGATACAAGTGGAAGTCCAAGTGGCACGAGTGTCTGCCACGTTCCTTACAAGCAGTATGTCCTGCACTGAAGACATAGTATCAGTGTGAAATATCAAATATGGGGTTTGTGTCCGACATTATTACGTATCAAGCAATATCCTCATTGTAGGATTCATAGGTTAATGCCTACGTTGCATTGATAGAGAAGCCATCTATGAAAAATGAAATGAAATTCAGCAGTTCGGGGCCTGATGGCTCCGAACAGGGAACTCATTGTGGTTTCTTGGGCGGTTTGGGATGGATAAAAGTTGTGTTTTTATCTGCAATATGGATTGGCGATTGTATATCTACGCGGAATTTGATGAGAGTGCATGGATACCTGGATCCACTGATTTCCGTAACTCTGTTGCGGTAGTAAAGAAATGTGTCTACTGCTTTACCACTCGTTTGTGGGAATAATTCAGGCGTCGTGTATTGTCAATTATGGTTTAACGGAGTTGTACATCTAACAAGACTATGTTAATAACCCTCAATACCATGCAGGATCCCCTCGAAGTTTGTCTGCAGAAAAAGGAAGTACCTTCTAGCCGTCCCCCTCGTCGTTCAATTATTAGCAACAAGAATACCACAGAAGAACTCTAATGCCTCAGATTGCCGCTAACTTCGGCGAGAACAACAAGTGCTATTATCAGCACTATGAAGTTGCTTTCGAGAGAACGGTAAATTAGTACATGATACTAGAACACAACCAAGTACTAAGCAAAGAGGATCACTGTCCACATCACAGTAATAACCGAAAAAATCCTATCTATTTACGAGCGTTTTATGCCTGAGGTAGTTCTGAATTAAACATTCCAACCTTGATTGACACTCTCCTGCTCTTCTCAATTTTTCTGAAGCATCCAACTGGAGTCTGAGAGTTTGTGTATGCAGCAACGCGAAGCGTGTATTATCGGAAGGCACCTCTCTAGATCTGTTCGTCATTTTTTATATGTTGATACGCGACCTAGAAAAGAATCTCAATATGTTGACCAGAATAAGTACCAAGAGATGCTACTTTCGTGGGCAATGTCTGGAAACAAAGGTATTCCCCAGAGTACATTAACCTAGTTAAGGCATGCTATCGGGGTGTTTCAACAAATGTTAGGACTTGTGAATGGATTACAAAGGACATCTTCCCGTTATAACGTTGCTTTGCATCCAAAGGGTCCTAGAGAGTCGCCTATTGAGTGCGCCATTCCATTTTGTTATAGCCACATAGCATTTGAGTCTCAGATAGAATTGACAGATTCATACAGGTAAACAGCACAGGGCATAGGGTTTACCTGTAAGCTTCCTAGACCCAATACCACCTCCGTGAAGAGGAGTGACCATTGCCATAAAACTACATATTCCAATATCAGTTAAAGTACACACGATATCAAAACCCATAACTTCGGGCGATCCTTGGAACTGCAGTAAACAATGACTGTATAAGTTCCTCTCCGGACAATCCGAGTAACAGTTAATTGTGCGCCTTCTATAATGAATCCTCACTTCGGTACACGAAGTGTTGTAGGTTCCTTTTCGCGACTTGTCTTATCATTGTCTAGTTATGGTTGGATGAAACTAGAACTCGCGGTTAATGCAGATACGTCCTGGTTCATCAAACATGATTGATAGTGAGACAGCGATTTGGCCCTTCTAACCTCAGACTGGATCATAATAAGCGAGTGTATCTCGAGGCGAAAGTCTCATTTTGCACTAAGTAGGACTGATATTTTGGCATACAATTTATCCCTTGAGATAATGCAGCATAGCCAAGGTACGTAACAGAGTTGTTGCCTTAATGTGAAGAGGTGGCCCAATGATATTGTTGAATCAGTGCTGAGAGGTGGACGGCATAGCAACCTTCCCCTAATGAAGAGATCTTGAGGTCCTACTACAAAGTATTACTATATGCGAGCTGTGCAGCATCTCCAAAAGATGAATGTAGGGATAAGTCCATTTGATACCTAACGTGGAGTCCAATATGCGAATTCCACATTCAGCAGGTTGCAGAGTTCAATTAAATGAGAGCTCGCGCCAGACTTCTGATTAAGATAAGACGCGGCTGTACCTCTCGAGTTGTTATGCGATCGAGAGCCCATCCTCCTTTTCACAATGCGACATTGAGGGGTGTGCTCATTATCTTCGAGTGGCTACAACGTCACCTCTGCTATCTAGAGATACCCGTTATTCCTGGATGCTATCAAGGATATGCGAGGGGCATGAGCTTCTTGGGCTCTGCTAAAAATATATAGGCGATCTGTGTGCGCAATAAAAAAGGTTTTAAGGAAGCGTTGTTCAAGCCAGCGAAGCATGTCCAAGGATGTAAGATAGAGTAACGTTCCAGGTAAACACACTCTACAGGAGAAATCATCGTGAAGCAAGATTCTTAGAATCTAATTTAATAGTTCAGTTTATCCGCCAGAATAAGTTTTGGCGTTTAATAGCATGGCTTCCACTAGATTGCTTCGAAATATTTGCAAAATAAGCGTAACGTGAAGATACAAACATATGCGGTGTTCTATGGTAAATTGGTGACATGTAACGCACTGGTAGTAAGCACTCTAACTCTTTGTTCACCTATAGACATTAAATAACTACAATGACGTTTCAGGCACATCGACCAATTCTGAGAGACGTCGAAGCAGCTGGAATGGAGATTGGCTAGATCAATGGTGAATAGTAAAGAAGCACTAAAATTAAACGCACACCTTTGTGTTGTTAGGAGGGAGGACCGAAGCAGAGATGAGGGGGCGTGTGTGTGGGAGAGGAGTTAGAAAAGATTGAGGACGCTGAGCAATATATTTGCAAGTGGGAGAGTAGGGCTGCGTCAGATGAGGTAGTGGACGGAGGGAGGCAAAATTTATGGGATGGAACTCCCGAATAATCACATTTGTTCAGTGTTACGCCGACCGGCCAGCGAGGTGGAGTGTGGATTAAGGCCTGATGATTGAATGATTGACTGATTATCCAGTCTTTGAGCACGCTTGTCAGGTATGGCGAGGTCTATGGTTAATGGATTCTAACCAGTAATTGATTTTGAGAAGAATTGTCTCTAATGGAACATGTGGCTAGGTCTGTCAATTGCTTCTGAGTTAGCTGATCGCGCTTTTGTGTTTAGATTTAATCTACGTAGTTCTCTACATATTGTGGTCATTGTGCCTTTATGCCTTTGAAACTTTCACATCTCTTACTTCTCTCAGCTGGTTGAATAATTTCTTTGCCATTGGTCTTAGCCATATTAGTTTCAGTGGATTGAAGTGATACACACATAATTGCACGTTAACATTGGCAAATCTTTTACAGCGCTGGAGAGGGAATTTTGGCCGACTCATCCGAAAGTTGTTCTTTAGACCAGGAAAAAGGAAAGGACTGAGACGAGTAACACAGACACAAGGTTTATTATTTTAGTTACCTCTTTAATAAAGGACTTCAATTGAAACAACTGTGGTGACAGAAGCATTTTTAATATTCATTGCTTGCTATAAAATGTTTAATAGTCGTTGATTTCGAGGATGCGCATAAGTTCGTTCGACATATGCATCTATGAGAGTTCTTAGCTTTTCATAGTCTTAAATCTTAAAAGTATGAGCATGTGAAATTTTTCATTTACCCGTTTGATACATTTTTTTTTATTTTTTGGGGGGTTATAATCGTCAGATGGGTATGAATGAATTTAAGTGTCCATGACGCGTAGTGCGTTCTTACATTACAAAATTGCCTTCAAAACAAGTATATGATTTCATGCTAAATTGGTTTATTGGTGCCAGTTGATGCGTTGAAGATTTCGTAAGCTATGTTACTTTGGACCATTGGGGAAAGAGACACTTATGGTAGTAGGACTGTAGGATTATATTTCATCCGTTTTCTGTGACGCGAGGGATCAAAGGCAGGAAAGAGAGTGTGTTCCGGTGTAGTGCACCTCAAGCAGCCTCACCTAGACTCTGAAAAGGCACGTACTCCCTTGCGGTAGGTGCGCTTTTTCAAGACACTGGAACTGAATGGGTTTTTCTGACCCAAAGAGAAACAACCTATCTTATTTGCTCATTTGCCTTGTTGCGGATTGAAAGAATACCCTGCATCTATTCTGTTCAATAGTTATGGCCTTATGGGAATGGTGGCATTATCTTGTGCTTCAGGAGCTTTACATTAGTATCGTCTGGTCTTTAGCATTCACAACTTCATTTTARTGATTGCTWTAAATTTTCGGTGGTAATGGTTTGTCAATGTTTTGTGTGTTGATGTGAACTGTTGCTGTACCCCATAATGCTTGGTTGGGTTTCMCATGATATATGGTTCTTTAGCTAACTAGTCTCTTATGCTTTTTGTATATTGCTATATGTAGAAGCTGAGGTTAAGGATAGAGGACCCACCAAGAAGAAAGCATATGGTGTATCTTGGGGGTGCAGTTCTCGCAGGGATAATGAAGGTACCTCTACCAGTTCTTTTTTTCCTACATTGTATTTGTGCTGAATTTATTGCTGCTATCACTTATCACCACCTAATTTGTTCATGGGACAAACTCTAGAAAGATTGTAAATTTTATAAGACAATGATATATCCTGGTTTCATGAGGTGTCTAGCACATCTCGTCATGAAATCGCTTTTCTTTGTACATTGAAATTTGAAATGTACTCTTTTAATCTGTAGATATCTATCCATATTTGATTGCAAAGAAAACAGGTTATAATGGAACAAATGCTACTTATCCATAAGTTGGTGCCCTAATTTACTCCTATAGAGTTTGTTTAAAAAAAACATCAAGGGTAGTTGACTCCATGCTTTCCATTGCCAAGCGTTTTGAGACTCCAGTGGTCCTGTGGAATCATTATGGGAACAAACTAACAAAAATAGTGCACTAGCAATGTGCTTTTAACGCTAGTTAAGCATTTTGACAAAAATAGGTATTATTGAAGAAATATGATACACCAATGAGAAAAGTTTTACTTTCTATTTCGCATATTACTTTCCAGGAGTAAGTTGCCTATTTTTGAGAGCATATAGGGATTTTTTTCTCCATCCCATATTACATCTACCTTACTGGGTTCTTCCAAAGTCGATAATAAGTCCAGCGTTGCTTATTTTTGAGAGCATATAGGGGTTTTTCTCCATCCCATTACATCTGCCTTACTGGGTTCTTCCAAATTCGATAATTAGACTAGAGTTGCCTGTTTTTGAGAGCATATAGGGTCTTTTTTTTTTTTTCTCCATCCCATATGACATCTACTTTACTTGGTTCTTCCAAATTCGATAATAAGTCCAGATAATTTCAGTTGCTAGTTTTAACTCATTGCTTTCCAGTTTTTTCATCCGAATGCTTAGTCACTACTTCTTAAGATAGCAAATTGATGAGCTCTGCAAAAAGGTAGGAAGCAGCCTAGCTAATAATTAATWWGTGATTGTGTTGCAGTGGCTATGAAATTACTTGTACCCCAGACTAGAATGATTGAGACCGTTCATTCCTTACATTTAATGGGATTAATTGTATTGGTTCACTCATGCAGGATGCACCAGAGTTTTGGATAAGTAGGCAAGATTATCTTGAGGAAGGACTTGCCTGCCTGAGTAAGTGTGGCCAGGCATGAGTTTTGGCATTACTTTCTTGACTACCAGGCATGAGTAAGCTCGACCTGTGAAGCTTATAACCTGCAAACTGAGTTCAAGTCCAACTTCACYGAATGAAATGGAATCCCCATATTATAGCGGTGATGTTACTA
The DNA here is from genome assembly GCA_008642245.1 of Bassia scoparia. NCBI lineage: Eukaryota > Viridiplantae > Streptophyta > Magnoliopsida > Caryophyllales > Amaranthaceae > Bassia > Bassia scoparia. The sequence goes on along the minus strand of SNQN01000037.1, from coordinate 92,099 downwards.
TTCGTTAGTCTTGACTCTTTAACCATTAATTAACTCCCTCTGCCTGTAAAGGCGCCGGGTTGTGCTGTAGTAACTATAGCAGCAGAAAGTAGTGTCTAGGTCCATGAATGCACCTTGAGTGAATAAGCCTGGACATTGGAGCTAGTCGGTTTAATACCTGAAAGTGATGGTATAGTATGGTGCATTTATACTTAGATATGTTGTAATTCGTTGTAGTATTCTACAATGGTGTTGTGGCCTTATGGGAGGAATCCCGCCTGAAAAAAATGTTATTGTGCATTATTTATGTTATAAAAACACTTGACACACATTCGATACTTGAATTTAAGAAATATTCCAGCCAAGTGGAGAGCTAAGCGCGTGCTAGCCATCCACTGACGAAAAATCCGGCATAGATATTATGACAATTTTTTTGTGAAAATGAGTGGGGAACAGGATAACGCCTACAATGGGCCCATGGGATTGCTAGGAATATTTGCCACCAAGTCGGTGATGGTTACTTATGTGGTATGTTGTCTATAGAGACAACTAATGATTAAGACAGATCAAATCTAAACTTCTCAGGGAGGTTACTTAATATAACTGATCATCAACTGTTAGTGATTGAAATTGTAAGCTTAATAAGGTTTAAGACTCGACAACAATCACAAGACAGTGCTTAGATATTTGGACTTTTAATTACACGTGTATAATTTTTCTCTTCCTAGTTGCTACTGTTTTCAGATTTTGTTTGGTTTTTTTTGGATTGGAATTTGATATGTCAATAATTTAACAGTATTTAACTTGAAAAAAACTAAATAGATTGTGAGTTGTGACATCATTATCTCTTACCTTGGAATAAACCCCTGTGTTTGTGTGAATAATAAATCCAAAATTGGTGTAAACGAATTTAGTCACATATCTTGAGTACTACCACTCGTCACGCCCAAGGACTCATTATATCAACGACTTAAGAGGCCATTTGGTATCGCCCAACATTGCGAACATTAGGTTTATGTGTAAATACAGGGCCCTTAGGCTACGTAAAGAATATTAATACCTGGTACTGTAAATGAAGTAAGTTATAATTCAGAGCCAAAATAATACATAACCACGATGTAAAACATGATACAATAATTGCATATATTTTCACTTTAGCTTTTATAATCGGCACTTAGGGCTACATTTAGCTTTGACCAAAAAACAAATAAACACACACTAAAAATATATTTTAAAGAAAAAAGATATATTTTTTATCATATTAATGGCGTTGTCCCTTATATGAGCTGATTTTGGGAAATGATTGTGGATCTACCACATAGCTACCATGGATCAAGGTTTATGGATTTAGGAATCTTAGTAATCATGAAAGCAACGCGTCCCAATATACTCCGTAATATCAAAACTAGTAAATTAAGTAATAATTAATTAATTAATTATCCTAATGACTTAATCTCATTGTTTGTTGCTGGTTCATGCTATTTAATCCCTAATTAAGTTCAGTGTTAAAACGAAGACTAAATAAAGAGAGACACTGCTTGCTTTTTCGTTTGCTTATTAATCAATATGATTCCCAAATTTAATTGCAATAATTAACTGCAAACCGTATATTAAAAATTAATAACTATCCTAGATATGATAACTAACATATAAACCATGAAATCCCATATAAACTATTCAATCAATTCAATTTAAGTCTTAATCCATAAATGTAGTCGATTACATACATGAAACCATAAAAACGAGCGTGTTATATTTGTCTTATAGTAGAGGGGTGGCTATCACGAGTTTTTGGTAGATATACACATGCAATAAACAATCCAAAAAACAGTCACTGTTTATTGTTAATATCACTTACATTAACTAAAACATCGAAAACAAGAATTTCAATTTTATTATTGTGGTGACTTACTTGATAAAATCTATCAAAATCAGGAGTAGAGATATTCTGTCTGGCGATGTCTCAAAGAAAATTAAAAAGTAAAGACAATTCAGCATATAAATTTCTGGACAATTTGCTGTGTAGCTAGATGTGCCAAAAATCTAATAGATAAGAGCGGGTAATAGTGTCAACATAACCAACAGAGCTCACCGCATATGAGCAGCTCGTGTCTGCTTTACGTATATGCACCGAAGATTCAGATTAAAGCTTGAAAACAGGCTGACACATACAGAGTTGAGAGAACGATCTTAATAGTGCAGAATGGCTGTCGGGTTCGAGAGCGATTTGTTCGGCTGGGCGCGAGCTGGAGACTGCAGCTGAGAGATGATAGTGGAAACCGCTCTACAACGCGTCTCGTCAGTTTATATAGTAGATAGTGAATTATTTATAAGCGCTCATGGATTTGGAAGAAACAAACATTATTAAGGTGACTACTGAGGTCAAGGTGTTAAATAATTGTCACGTATAAAAAATTGCCAGTAACACTCCAGCTAGTAAGACTTAGAGTAGTACCATTGTTAATAAACTTATGTTAAGACATATCCTGAGTTTGTTAGATGAGATTGGTGCGACTTTGAGAGTTAAGATCATCACATATAATATATTGCCTTTAACATGATGTGTTGGCAATTTGTAAAGGAAAGGTAATGCTATTGGGGATGCTATTCTCTATAGTGTTACTATGCTAAGGCTATTTCTACCTGTGGATAAAATTGAATTATGCACTGGACGATAGATAGTAGTAAAAGACACCGCAGGTAATATAAATGATATGTATACCGACGCACATCAATCAACCTGGTCAGTAACCCCATACCAACCCAGATGCACCTTTTTGCTACCGATTCCACACCATGCACTCAACATTCACTTCAACATTCGGTATTCACATTAGTACATTCCATCAATAACTGTTGTGTTAGAGTGTCCCTCGGCCACTTCGTATTACAGCTAATCTTATATACCTGCAGCTATTACTTCGGTATGGGATTAGTACTTAAATAACGCGTGCGGATGTCTTTTATGTCTGATATGTACATTTTTTGTCCAATGTCGGGAGTCAGGTGAGATCTACAAACGCGAAAAGACAGCGCATATCCTATGGCATTAAACTTTATAATCGAGTAGTAAGAAGTTCTGACTTAATGTATTCGGTAAAAATATTTGGCTATAATCCATATATATCTATTCCATAATGACTTGGTCTAGTAGTGCCACATGCATGCATACATACATATTTATTTCAAGATGGATGAATGAAGTTGATGATGATATGGGCAATAACTAACATTGGCTTCTTAATTATTAATGAGTATGCTACGTATATATATTGCCTTGAGATATACATGCATGGGTGATTGGCGTGATTGCATAACTGAATATCTCCTCGAAAGCATCCAAACTATACTAACCCGAGTGATAGATGATATGATCGAGATGGTATGCATTTATGGAATAGTTAGACACATTCTAGGAACTCTTTTGACATACGTAATTTTAATTTCATATACAAATAATAATAGTTGATGAAATTTTCCAATCAAATAAATTATACTCCCTCCTCAAAATATGGGTCAAAATTTTGGAAAAGCRGATAGATATCGATGAGATGGTATGCATTAGACACATTCAAAACCGTCAAAACTTGTATGGTTGGTTCTCACAATCATATAATTAAGCCACGTAAAATATGGGGCAAAAAATAGGGCATTAAAAGTGATCTTTAATGACGCAAACGATCAAACTTCAATTCCAACGTTGAAACGAACGCTCATGGAAGGCACAATACTCGTCGTTTGAGACTAAAACTTAGCAAGGGGCATCCCCCATGACCCTTAAGGGGTGTGAGAAAGTTTTGAGCAAAGATAAGACGACGGATGTCCAAACGACGATTGTAGGGCCAAAACCGTGGATTATACATCACGAAAATGAGGTCGATCTACGGACTGTTCTTTGTTGAAAGAGCCCAAAAGTTTTTGATTGGTCCTCATGACCATATAACTACGCCACACAAAATTTCGGACCAATACTAGGAGGTATGATGAGATTTTGAATGACTTTTCCTTCGAACTCACAGGCGCCGAAACGTGCGTAGGAGACACAACACTCAACATTTGGGGCTGAAATAAACTTGACGATGGACCATACCCCTTGACACTTATTAAGGTGTAGGGTAAAATTGAGACGGTCACCGAAAGGTTCCAAAATCAAAGAGTATAGTCCACATTTTTTTGGCCTCCCAGGGCCTTGGCAAATGACCCCAAACACTGGTGGGTGGTCCGTGCAAAGTTTCAGACCAAAATAAGGTGAAAATGACCCAATTCTTAAGCAAGTACAATGCCTCTAACTTCGAGACCGAGAAGAATAACAACTTCATGTGGTTCATCCAGAACAGTATTCCGAAATCAAAGGTGAATGCTTAAGTTTATGTTAGCATAATTGATTTTTTTTTTCATATTTTTCGACCACTCCTACTTTCACGACTTTTGAGACCTTTTTCTCGAGAAAAACATAAATTCCGAAATGAATTTCTGAAAATAACATCGAAAGTCGACTTCTTGTATTTTTCCAAATTCAATACATATTTTCGGATTTTTTCTCCAGAAACTTTAAAATTCAAGATTTTGTGAGGCTGGACGGATCCTTTAGCACTTTTTTAGACATTTTGATTGCACCTAACCCTTTCATAGTTTGAGGATGAGTCTACCTTAAAAAATCGCTCCTTTTGTCATATTATGAACCTCTTCCATGTTCTTCTTTCTCCTTTTAATTCTCTATCTTTCTATCCCCTCTATATTTTGATTATGGAGTATATCAATTTTTAAAGTTTATAGTACAAGTAGTTTTTTTGTTTACTAATTCTTAATATTTGTAATTTGGTACTTTTTCCATGGTCAGGTATGGAGTATTTGTGGTGATATTTGGGATATTCTCAATGATAGTCTCGTGTTTTTAGGAATTCTTAGTGATAGATACAAACTTTTTTTATTCTCAATGATAGCCTTAAAGAATTATTAAATTCTCAACCACGACCTTGGGCCTGTTTACATTAGCTTATTTTCAGTTCAGTTCAGTTCAGCTCTATTCAGTCTAGTTTAGTTCTTAACTCAATTTCCCTCTCTCATAAAATATTCAATTCAGTTCAGTTCAACTTCATTCATCAGTTCAGTTCAGTTGATTTCAGTTAATGTAAACAGGCCCCTTGTGATGCCAAAAAAACGTTACTTTTGGTATATTGTTTTTTTTTTGAGTAGACTTTGCGTATATCTCTATTAATTTTATGTTTGGCATGTATATTGAGCTATTTTAGGTCATTTTTTCAAAATTTGACTTTAAATTTGATCCTTAAGGGAAAAAAAACAACATTAGTTTGTGTGTCCAAGAAACACCTAGCTTTTGATTGTGGGCTTTGTGCCCCTTAAAAATAATTAATTTGTTGTATTGAAATAATTGACTAGTTATCTCTATATATAAGGAAAGGGGAGGAAGATGGTGTCCCTCCTCTTTAAAATACGTTAATACCCTTAATGAATTATGTGTCTAAAAGACTTAATATCATTAACTAAAAAAGTTATAAATTGATTATTAAAGTACTCCTTTTCTATTCATATTTCATTGTTTTATTAAAAATTGACAACGCATGTTATGATGGCGTGACTAAACTCAAGCTATCAACATTATTATACAAATTAAATTAAATCATACGAGAATATATTTTGAATTCAAGTCAAAATTATTTACAGAATAATTACAATAAATAAATTGTATTGTAATAAGCTATTCCGAAAGAAATAATAATAGCAAATAATATTTCTTAAACATTTAATTAATTAAATATTATATAATCATTTTTCATTAATTGCGATTTTCGTAGGTTTAAACCGCATCGCGCTGCACATAAAAACTAGTAACTTAATGTTGTAGGGATAGGGTAAAACTTGGAAGTCAAAATTTGCAAAACGGAATACAAATGTTTTTACGTGACGATTCATTAGATTGCAATTAATTAATTTTTAAGAAGGAATTTATTAACTTAATAAGATAGGAGTCTTCCACGCACTTTTCACTCCCTATATTATGTAATTATGTAATAATGGTAAGAGAAGTTGACTAATCCTATTTACATTAGTTTATTTCAGTTTAATTCAGTTCAGTTATTTTTAACCCAATTTCTCCTCTCATAAATATTCAGTTCAATTCAGCTTCATCAGTTCAGTGATTTCAGGTAATGTAAACGGACCCTATATACTTATATTATCTCGTATATTTACTACCTACATATGTATTTAGTTTAGTTTAATTTAATTAACGAGTTTTCCGATTTCACTCCCTAGATTTTGTAAATGTAGAAGTTAAGATAATCAAAATGGGCAATATGAACTAATGGATGGACCAGGAAGGCAGCCTCAAATAAGCATAGTGTTGCAACTTTTCCAACTAATAATATAGGAAAAGAATGACGCTATCATCATAACAAGAAAACATCATATAATATTTTTATTAATTATTAATATTAATTAAAGTTCTTGTGATCTTCACATAAATAACAAAGATTAGAATACCAACCTTACCAAAATCACAATATTATTCTTAGCAAAATTGGACATAACATATACCAAGTCATCATTTCGTAATTTGTAATCTTCTACCATGGCTAGTGGCCAACCTCCACCCATAATTCCAAGGATTTTATTTTCACATATTATTAGTTTCCAAGAAACAAGGAAATATAAGAAAAATACCCCCTTTACATAAATAAATTAAATACTATTATATATATTATTGCATAAGAAACTTTATATTATACATACACTAYAATATTTCTTAGCTATATAAGAATTTGAGGCAACTATTTGTTTTTCATCTCTCTTCTTAAACAAGCTAAATTGAACATCCAATCCTAGCTTCGCTCATTATTTCTCCTCTCCTCTTCTATATATTTCCATTCTACTCTAAACCTTCCTTTTATGCAAAACATACATGCTTTGTTAAATCTCTAACTTACCACAAATCACTTCTCTCTTTCTCTCTCAAACACACACATTTCTCCTTCTACCTTCTTACTCGAATACATCACATTATTTCTCTTCTCATCAACAATTCAACATGGTTAGTACGTCGTATAATAATATAGTTTGCACTTTGATTTTTTTTCGCGTGTTTTAGTTTAATTTRCATGTTTTACCTAGGAGAAACCCTTTATAAAAGATAAATAAAGTTGTATTATGTGCCTGTGATAAAAATTAATAAATCTTTTGGGTTGATGTGTTAATAAATTAATTAGGTCAATGAAAACGGGGCGAAAAATGGTCATGTGTTGGAGCTGAGCGTGAACCGAGTGGCGGAACCAAAGTTGGTTGCACCGGCGGAGGAGACACCAAAAGGATTGTACTTCCTATCAAACTTAGACCAAAACATAGCAGTGATAGTACGTACAATATATTGTTTTAAGTCGGAAGAAAAGGGAAATGAGCTAGCATGGGAAGTGCTAAAGGAGGCACTTTCTAAGGTGCTTGTGCACTACTACCCCTTGGCAGGACGTCTAACCATCAGCCCTCAGGGGAAGCTCATCGTCGACTGCTCCAACGACTCCGGTGCAGTTTTCGTCGAGGCCGAGGCSGATTGCTGCATGGATGTCATTGGTGACTCTACTAAGCCTGACCCTGTCACTCTTGGCAAGCTTGTTTATGACATTCCTGGTGCTAAAAACCTCCTTGAAATTCCTCCTCTTGTTGCTCAGGTTTGTTTCCCATTTATTAATTAAATTTCCCATTTCAACTAGAGTACTTACTTCTTTTATTTCTTAATTAATTAGATATTTCTTTAGTTCACATACAAATTAACAATAATAATAATATGCATGATAGATTGAAAAACTAGACTTTTAGTCAGGGTATATTTTTGAGGTGTGGTGTGATATTTCTTCTTAGGAGGACCACCAACAACATATAATAATAGATACAAAAACTAGTTATTATTAATTTGCAATACTATAACTTGTAAGCAAAATTGCCAATTATGGTATGTACTAATTAAAATGAGTCAACAACAACTAGCATTTGATGTATAACTTACAAGTACTAAGTACCTGGGTTATACTCAAATTAGCATGATTTGTTTCTCTTTATCAATTCATTCATCATATTCCTTAAACATTGATACTGAATTAGCAATATATACTTATATAGGTAGGAAATTAAAGTCAGTTATATGACTGCCGTTTTGCTTGAAGGGTCATCATAKGCATTCATGTCTATAGTTGTCCCATAAGGGCTAAGGCCATAAATACACACGGCCACACTTGATTCGAGATGTGCAAAGTCAGCCGCGATAGGTGGTACAAGGGCAACTAAACATGAATTCATGAACCTTAGCTTACACTCGTATATTACAGATTGCTTATTAAGCAATTYGRGGTTACATTACATTAGTCCATAATTAGGTTGCCAAGAATGTGTATRCAAAGAATTAATATAAGAAGAACAAACATTGACTTTCATGYCACTTAGCTTGTTGCACATAAGTAACATAACTGATGAGCATAASACTACTTATTGATTTGCATTAATGATGTCATATTAATTAATTATTACATGATTTAAGGTAAGATAGTGATTAGTACTAAAGTTTCAAACAAATAAAGATGGAATGTTTATGGGTGAATATTAATGGATGCATGATCTGAGCAGGTGACAAAGTTCAAGTGTGGAGGTTTTGTGCTAGGACTGTGCATGAATCACTGCATGTTTGATGGGATTGGAGCCATGGAGTTCGTCAACGCGTGGGGCGAAACAGCGAGGGGTTTAGCCCTGAATACCACCCCCTTCATAGACAGGACAATTCTTAATACAAGAGATCCCCCTAAGATTGAGTACAAACACCAGGAATTCGATGAGATAGAGGACATCTCCGGTACCATTGAACTCTACAGCCAGGAAATGCAATACCGGTCCTTCTGTTTCGATCCAAAGCACCTCGAAAGGCTAAAGGCAAAGGCAATGGAAGACGGTACCTTAAAGAAATGCACCTCTTTTGAAGCACTCTCAGCATTTGTGTGGAGGGCTAGGAGCAAGGCACTTGAGATGAAGCAAGATCAAAAGACTAAGCTTCTGTTTGCAGTTGATGGCAGGGCAAAGTTTAGCCCTCCTTTACCAAAAGGCTACTTTGGAAATGGGATTGTTCTTACAAACTCAATATGCTCAGCAGGGGAATTGATAGACAACAGTCTATCTTACGGCGTAGGCTTGGTCCAAGAGGCTATCAAAATGGTCACAGATGGTTACATGAGATCGGCCATGGACTACTTCGAAGTMACCAGAGCTAGGCCGTCTCTCAGCTCCACACTACTCATTACAACCTGGTCAAGGCTGTCCTTCCATACCACAGATTTCGGGTGGGGAGAACCGGTGTTATCGGGCCCTGTGGCATTGCCTGAGAAGGAAGTCACACTCTTTCTGTCACATGGAAATGAGAGGAAATCAATCAATGTGCTCTTGGGATTGCCTGCTTCTGCCATGAAAAACTTTGAAAAGCAGTTCAAAGAGATCTGATTAATTAACTTGATTGCAGTACATCAAAGAGTAATCTATCAGATCATATTTATTTTCTAATCATTGGTGAAAAATATTTAATCTGTTACAGTTTGTTACATAGGTGCATGGTCTCTTGTTAATGGTGATGATCGACAGTTTATTATTGTCTTCATCAGATAGTATCATATTGTATTATTGTTTGTCCACTGTTAGTATGGTATGATGATATATACAAGTATATGATTTGTCCTTTATTACATATTGAATTTAGGTTCTTTTGTATTCATGGAAAAAGTTGTGACTTGTGAGTGACCCTCAAGTTGGTAATAAAAATGTTGTCATTGCTTATGCTTYTGTGAAATTGCTTTGCYTTTTCTTTTAGTCGATCATCTCAACAAAAAACTTGGGTTTGAAATTTGGATGCAGTACATGTCCTCCCAAGCCTGACGCTATTAGCACCCTTCCCTTCWCGCTCTTTAGCATCAACGAACAACATAACCTTCGCCACAATATTGTTACAACCCGATGTTCRTAGAGATGCRCAATACTAACTTCAAAACTTAACATGTCTGAAAAATGTACTAGTTTAGCTCAATGGTGATGTAGTAGCCTATCTCATGTAAGATTGTGGACATTTTTGGAATGAAAGCCACTTGTGTACTGAAGATACAATTTATGCAAACCATTTTACTCTTGTTGATATACTTTTAGAAAGTATCAGAAACCGAAATTGAAGGGAGCTAGTTTAGGAATTCATTGCGCGATCAAAATCTTGGAAAAAAATTCATGGACCACAACGCCGTTTTAGGATATATTCGTTGATATACAATACATTACGAAGGTCCCTTGAATTTAATRACGACAACCAACTTCGAATATTGATCAATTATTATACGGATCAGAGTATCGTGCACCCCGGACCATGGTGCTTAAGGAAGGTACTCGTAACAATTTGAACCTTGCTCCTCTAACAAAATCAATGAATCATAGTATATTCATATATATAGCAATGTTTGATGCTAAACTACACAAATCTTCAGTAAAAAAAAAATGAAGAAATTGTGCAACATTTATTTATACCTAGTAAAAACAGTTTTGTCAAGAACTTTTTTACTGAGGTGAAGTGGCAGACATTAACTTACCACCATTAGATTATGCATATGCTGATTTTATGTGGCCTTGAACAGACATTCAGCTATTCATGTTGTTTTATGACTCCAAGGACAGAAAAAATGACAGGCTCATCATATAGCGCCAATGTAATCCGTGTCTCCAAAGTGGCCTTAACAGCAATCTTTCTGTCGTTACATGCTACTTTAACACAAGTTTTTTTTTTGTTAACTTATTCTCGTTTCTTATGCAAGGCTTATTCTACTGAGTACTGAATAATCACAAGATCTCGAGTGAGGAGTGACTATGTTTTTGAAAGACTGAAGCGAGTAATACTAATCTAAATAACCAACGCCGAATTTATATYAAACAAAATATAATTTTGCACACTTATCAATATATATATATTTATATTTATATTTATTTTGAACAAGCAAAAATTAGAAAATCAAAAGAAATAAACAAACCATAATATAGTGGGAGGTGAAACAAAGTAGCAAGGGTTGTTGTGAGGTGCTGAGATGTCAATTATTACCACACAAAGCCTTGTTTTTCGTTGAAGGTCTGAAATTCAAAGCACTTAACCCGAAAATGCAAATATTCTGCTGACTGGACTTGAAGTAGACGACATCAGTGGTAGTCTGAAAGCCAGGCACATTGCATTTGGAACTGGAACTCCCAAGCAGAGTGGCCCTGCAGGATGATACCACTGCTGCTGCTCTTGCACATTCTATCCCATCTACSGCTGGAATTTCCAATTTGTACCAACCATACTCATTTGTTGTTCTGTTCACTGAGAATGTTACTTCTTCTGCTGTTCTWGGTGCTGTTGCCTTGAACTTGCAATCCACTTTCACTTCCACTCCTGTAATGTGGAGCAAAATAAACGCCACAATTGGATATATTGTTTGTGGGGTATATAAAGTATTCATTTGTTGCGTTTTTTTTTTTTTTTGGTTTCCGGGGAAGTACAATATTAATCAGATTACAGCCTTACCTGGTAAGAAGTAGCTGTGCCTGGAGAAGGAGTTGTTGGAGCAAATGTCACAGTAAACAGTGCCCATGACAGTGATCTGAGGCCTGGGTTTGGCTGATTTGTGCTTGCCTTGGGAAAGTGGGAGTGTAACAAACAAGATAAGAAAACAAAACATGGTGATTTTCTCCATTGCAGTCAAATATGTTTGATTTGTAAGAAATGAAAGAAAGCAGAAATGAAGTAGTATTCCTTTATAGTTGTGGGAGGGAGAAGATAAAAAAGAGTGAACAAGTGGAAGAAGCCTTTATTTATTTTTACTTGAGTGTTGTGTAATGGAGGACAACCTACAAAAATTGAGGTTTTGGAGAATTTATCTTTATTGTACAAAACAAAGACATGTGACTCTTGAATGTCCTTATTTTAACTGACTGTAGGAAGGGGAAGTGGGTGATTTAAGCTGCGAATTTATGGTAGTCATGGAGAAGGTGAGTGTGTTTGTGTGAAAAGTATGTATCACAACATTTATACACACCTTCTGAGTTCTGTGTAACGATTCTTTCCATGATAATTTATGATTTCACCTAGCAAAATCTCCCCAATTTATTACTTTCAGGCTTTAGTAACTGTCCCGGTCTGTAAGCGACAGTTACAGTAAATGCTGGGCGATACTGCTCGTTTCAGGGAGGAACAATGCAAATTGGGTTAATTCAGAGATGATGTGGCTGGTGTTGCCGTGCTGGATATAGACCACCCTGCTTGATTTTTAAGCACTAGTCTGTACAGCTCGTGGAGTTACGAGGCCAGATCGGGGTGCTTATTCATATAAAGTGGACTGAGCATGTGCTGATCCTGCCAAATATATAACAACAGACCACATAATCCAGGCTACTTAAATCTGCACATTGTCTTAAAACTTTATTTGGGGGAATGTCAGAAATCACAATGCAATTAAGACAAGTCCATTTGGTTCAGCAATCTAATCAAAATAATATTGAAAATTTAATGAACAGAAATAGCTGTCCCTGAGAAATTTCTTTCAAATCACAATCATAACAAAATTAACAGTGCTTATTTTTTCCATCTTACTATACATTGCAACAGTGCCCATAATCATAGTGAGCACCACTGTTGCCAAATCAATCTTTTCTGCGTGTCTTAAAACTAAAAAAAATGGACTAGAGTGCTTCAGATTCATCATACACAGTTTTTCATTCCCTATAATCAGTTTGAAAATACATCATGGATAAACTGCAATGGGTTGCACACACTTCCTAACAAACTTAGCAGAAAGAAATCTCCTGAGCCCTTTAATTATTTGGTTGTTCTGATCCAGGCCTTGTGATTGTTCGTCCCAGGATATTATGCAGCAACATGCAGTCAAACACACAATGCAGAACCTGAATGAATCTGGCATTATCACAATCTCACAATATCGAACATGAACAGATGCTCTTTCTTTCGGTCTCGTCAACTTTTTTCTCTGCGCAGAGAAAAAGCACTCAGCAACCATAAACAAAGAATGCGAAATCCAAACTCAACCCCCCAAAAAAAATCACCAGTATGCTAATCCAAACTCATCACACACAAAAAAAAAAAAAAGKGAACATAGTATAAGAAGTAACAGACAGGTCTTCGTATAGTATTTAGAAGCCAAAGACTCGGTCTCTCAATAAGCTAGGATCAGTAAACATGAGCAGAAAATTGTATTTGGTCCATCACAGACACAGCCTCAGAAAATTCACCATCTGGCAACACCATGGTATATATAAATCAAGCTCAAGGGTTAAAGGATTTAGATGAGACCTATACATAGACTGCTATATATGCACTCTAAAAGATACAAGTCTGTAGGCTGTACTGATGTAGCCTTCTAGGTACAAGCCATATAAAAGAACTGAGGTCAAGTATAAGTCAATTATGTCAAAAGGAGGGAAAAACAAACGAAAATAGCAAGGTCTTCAATTTTATTTGTTCTAATATACTACTCCACCAAGTTATGAACTAAATAAATATGAATTGCCATGAACAAAAAAATTAATTGATTAAATAAAAAGTTATTGGAACTATGAATTCAACATGTTATCAAGGGTTTTGGCACAATATTTAATTTGGGTCAAGTTAGTGTAAATGTTTTTCAGCACAATCGGTACTGGACACGTACACAAGTTAGAACTTTGATGTACCAACAACCTTTGATGTAAAACAGGACAATATTTCAGTATGAACTCTTGTTTCAATCTTGAAAAGGTGGTAATACTAGTTTGTGTCAGAAACCAATGTTCTTATACTTATCTGAAAATCAAGATCAAAGTTTTTGTCATAGAGCAAAACTGGGAGATTGAAGAAAATTTCTAGGAAAAGATGACATTGTTCCTTAGATTTTGAAAAGATGACATAAGTTTTATATCAGTGATACTTATACTCTATCCAAAGATTTACAAATAGTTATCCTAAGTCCTAACCAAGTAACCAGTCTCTATTTGGCAGCTTATTATCAAAACACCAGAATGCGAGAGTAGTAAATACTTGTATGTCAATAATGAATGCTCAGAGCTTAAAGGAAACACGATTAAGCGACCTCTAAACAAGTATAGTTTTTAGGGTCTGACAGCAAAGACAGGTAAACATAGGGAACAATTCAAGTATCAACAGCAGCAGCAACTGAGGGAAGCAAAAAAAATATCTCTTTGGGAAATTGGAAACATAACCTATGTTATGATAGACAAAATAAAATAGTACTTGTTTCATTTTCTTTTTACTCGCATCACTTTGAAAGCTCGTGGGCAATTTTTGGAGAGCAGAGAGATAGAGAGGGAAAAATCAATGGGATCCATGTGATTAGAGAAAGAGAGGGAGAGAGGGAGAACTGATTTCCCAAAAAAGAAATGATGCAAGTAAACTGAGTATAAAGAAACCGAGGAAGTATAAAAAGTTCTCAAAATACCTGTTTTCGATTTTGTCACAGATGGCTGAACAACAACATGCATTGTAATAAGCCCTTTCTGAAGTTCACCAAAGGACATTCGACATTGGCCAACAGTCTTGCTGTTCTCCAATATCTTACCAGCATTTATGATCTTGACATCATTAACGGACTTCGGAACAACCTTCATATCTGAAATTGACAAGAAATAGAATGATAAAACTATTCATATAACAGATATCTAAGATCAAAATATCATAAAGGCTGCGAAATAAGCCATCAGAAAAAACAGCTACAACAATTGAGAAATAGAATCATCTTCAGAGTAAATTAGTAGCTAGTAGTAAGCTCCAGTTTAAAGTTTGAGCAAAGTAAGTAAACTGATTGGCCACACCAGTCATAGTCATAGCAAATTTATGACAAAAATCGACACAAGTATCACTGATTCACTTTTGTTGAGACTCTAAATTGCTTGTACCAATTCCACTTATCAAAACAATAAATCAAATGCAACTGCAGTCCAAAGAAAGAAGTCATTCTCCTATATTACTTGTAAAGTTACCATCCTCTTAATTAAGGATGACAAGTGTTCCATGTTAGATATTTTTGGGCAGAACCACCTCTATAGCTCCATCAGATCAACCTCCAAAGAAATTAGGAAAACACTGTATTCTATCAATTCATTCAATTGACATGTTGAAGTGATTGTTAAACATTCCTAACTTGGTGCCCTTGATCATTTCAGTTGCCTCTCAAATCTCACCTATAATTTATGCTCCAAACAGGCCTGAACATCTTCATCGAATATTCAACCCGTTAAAGGTCAGCCATCAACTTCTTTTAAATGAAAAGTTTCGATTTAATGACAACTGAAACTGTTTCTGTTCATTTTTGTGAAGTAGAAACAGGTGGTTATGTTCTAGATCAAGGCCTCAGGACCGTCAGGGGTCTAAGAAAGACAGCTGCTTTGCTATCAATGGATCAGAATGCAAATATCAAACATCCTATTTTACCCTACCATTGACACAAGCCTCTAAAGAGTCATTGACAGAATGTTGAAGTTGATATCATACAGATCCCATAAGATCATTTCATTTGTGCGATAAACAGTCTCAACTTCCACTTAATATTTAATACAGAGTACTACAAATCAACATTCCTTTCACAATTTAACTAGTCATAAATAGATGTCTTCAATCCCATCATCCTGGGGTGAGGTACTCAAAGAGACAGCTTAAAGAACCCAAAATATCCAAGATCCGGAGTAGAGTAGACCTTTTATATGAAATCATCTAAGATTAAAGTAAAAAACCACTAAAACCAGTGAACTCACTTCTTATGCTAACACACATGATGAGTTATAATCAATGCAGTCTCATACGATCATCATTTAGCACCATTGACACATTAATTCTCAACAGAGATGGAAAAGAAATTGCTTGATCCTAAACATGTGCCCACTTATTGAACTCTTCCACCTGATACAAGTAGTACCAGTGCTTAGTCCCTAGTCCTTGCACTATGGCCGGTCTCACGACTATGTTACTCTGACTCTTCATTTTTTTTCTCAATTCTATATCCACGTTTTTCTGATTTTTTTTTCTCAAGTACCCGTGTCAGACCCTTGACACTCGGACATGGGGTACAACACTTGCACAATTCAATTTAAGCTAAAATCTTGAAGAAAAAAACAGAAATTAGCCAAGTTGGACACTTGGACACCTGCCGTGTCTGATATGGAAACATAGCTTTGAAGAACTTCAAGTTAATTACCAATTCACTATTAATTTCACTTCACTACTTCACCACAATAGTCCTTCATAAACCAAGCCAAACAATATGATTCTCAATTATACAGCAATCGTATAATTTCTCCCCTTGGCCAGGTGGAATAGAGAAAAACTAATTCCCAGAATTAAAGATCATATTTAAATCCAGCATTCAGTCGATGATCTATGATCATAAAATCTTCCTCGAAGTGAAAGGATACTGAAAATTCTCCAAGGTTCTGTTTAAGGACTGTAAAAGCCAATAATGTTTTACTAGTCAACACAAATTAGGGCCCCTCTTTCCATTAATACTTATAGCTAGAGAGAATTTTCTTTCACAAAGACGTGTTTCACTAGGTGACAAATTTTCCAAGTGAAATAATGAAATATCTTAACCCATCTAAATCTGCTTAAAAAAGAAATCATATGCATCTTGTGCTTCCAAGTCTTTGACAAAAGAGAGTTGTAAGCATATGCAGAATATCACCATTCTAGCATGCCATCCTGCTTCAACAATCATGTGAAGAAGATACACAGAGAAAGCGGCATCAATTTGAGGAAAAAAAACAAGGAATTAAGGCACCAGGGCCTCCTACCATTAAGCCCCCTAGGCTCCACCAAATGAGCCACTTGACTTCCAACACTGGTAAGACAACAGAAAACTTTAGAAGGCAGTTTTGGTTCATTGGAATCGCCAATAAACTGAACAAACAACTATGCTCAATGTTTCGTCCCCCCTACCCAAACACACACACAAGAAAAAGAAAAGAGGACAACACAGAGACATCAAATAAATTCACCACAACATAGGCATTTGCAAGAATTTTTTCCTATCAGGGATGGACAACAATTTCAAAAAAAAAATGGAGATTATTTTCTTCTTAGAACATTTATTATTTCAAAAAACAATAGTATTGTTTTTACATACACAAGGTAACACAACTATACAGTATACACCCATATGTGACAACAGCCAACCACAAGGCAGAGCTTGTATGCAGAAAGTTAAGATACTGAAAACAAATACAGGTACTCTAAGGTGTAAAAGTTCTCAATATATTGCTTGCAAAAAAAAAGATCAATAAAAGACTCTTAAACCTAAAATTGCACCTTTTTTCATGCCAGAAAATATTAGTGTTGAGATTATTTTTATTTTATTTTAGTTTTTTTAAAAAAAAAGAAAGAATAGGAGACAGAAAGTGAAATTACAATAAGTGACTCTTTTCAACCTTTTTTAAGTGTAACAACATTCATATTTCTCTCACACACTTGTCACCATCAACAAGTTCTTGACCCACTAACAAGTAGTTTTTTATTTCACAGGAACAAGTTCTCCTTACTATGCACATTTCCAATATCTTTACAGTTACTTACTTTCCCCTAAATTAACAAGCAGAGAAACGCATTGACAATGTTCTTGGATTTCTCCGCTAATTTACCTCAAATGACCAAATATGTTGTTGCAACTACACTCACCAAATTCTAATGAGTTGAACAGCTTCCAAATGTTGACTAGGCAACATAGTTCCTTTTTTCTTTCTTTTCATCCTTATCTTCCTTCGTTTTCTTTCCTTTTATTTTCTCTCCCCCACACCTTTCACTTAAAAATCGCCGTTAAGTCAATTAACCCATACATGGTTTTCGAAAAATGTGCATGAATCACCTCCTAGCTTCCATTTATGTCCAAATCTCTTTCTGTGATGAATCCGAACCAAAATTGGTGAGATGGCATGGGTTTCTCAATGGTTTTTCAATTAAGGATGTAGTGAAGAGAGAGAGAGAGAGAGAGAAATAGAAGGGGGTGGAATTTGGAATTAAAAAAAAATCATGTGACCTTCATGATGCAGAGCTAACAACTGTATATTGTACCACTCAATGGAATCTGGATATCAATAACATTTACGTTTCATTCTTTTATTAAGTAGTTTCTCGCAAATTGATTCACACAAAAGGTAATTCCATTGAGATGGAACACGTCAATAAATGCATAAACATAAATGTGAGCTAAATAATTATTAATGTCTATATTACATAGTCATCTTATAACGGAAAGTAGAACGATTTTATATAGGTTAAGGTAGATAATACTAACTCTCCCAAGAATATTTTGCAACTATAGAAAGTTGTCTTGTTTCTTCCAAGTGAAGTCTTGCACATAAAAATCCTGTACCCTTCCAATTAATCTAGGGAATTGAGATTAAAAAACCAAACTGAGACTTGGAGAGGAAGAAAGAGCAATAGAATACAGAAGTGAAGAAAATAATCAACATATGACGAAACATGAGGCACTTCCACATGAAAAAAATAGCTATTCCATTATTTATTACCAAGCTAGCTATGCATTTACTATTCAGTGAGAGTCCAACCTGGAAAAGAAAGACTTCTAGCACTTTAAGTCTACAGAAAATAATGAATGCATGAATCTAATGTGACAGTGAGCCATATTAGAACATTGTCGGTTCAACTTCATACTATGTCAGAATGGTATTGGCTCAAACAATCTAGTGCACTACAGGAGTAAAACACTCGATTCGTAGATGACATTTCCAGATTTGTGTAGAAAAATGAATGAGACCAACATCTGGATTCTGGTTGCATCAGACAAAGTATACTGCAATTATGACATTAATAGTTATCACTGACATTTAGTTTTAGTTAATGGCACTACATTAGATGTAAAGAAGTGTTCACATTTCCTATATGGTAAATTTCTTTATTGCAATTGTAGTTTACACTAACTAAGGAAAATAAACAGGCGGAAAATTTTCTACTTCGTGATTCACAATTCTAAGGCACACCATCACCAATATTTAATTGACTCTACAAGCATGGTTATCCAAAAAGTTTTACATCAGTTATTATGCCGAATTTGCGCAAACTCACAAAAAGTATTCTTCGGATGAAGATTTTCTTTAAGGCTTTATTTGTTCATGAATTTGAACAATCATACGATGTATTCTGTTATCCATTTGGATAGGTATACTTGTATTTGTCAATTAGTTTTTGCGGAATTAGATCGTAAGTGTCATTTGGCTTTTCTACATTAATGAAATCTTTTAGTTTTCGTGTCAAAAAAAGAGGCACACCATCACCAAAGACATATGAAATAGGAACAAGCAAAACTTCAACCTTTCCGAACTGAGATACTATTAATGGATAAGCCCATGATACCACTACCACTACATTAAAACAGCCTACTAGGTACACTCACAAGAATGTAAATGACAACAGTAAAGAAAACAACAGTGTGGACCCTCGTGTCTCTAAAAAATTTAGCCACGATTGTTATAATACTGATTTTTAATATGAAATCAACTTTTAGCAATTTTAACTTGATAAAATAATTTTAGGTTATGATGCAATCACTATGTTTGCAAATTGCATGAATAATAAACCTCAGCCACATTTCTATCAGTCAAGAAGGTGCTTGTTCTACCAATAGGCCAGAGCCAAAGTGCCAAACCCAAGCAGAAAAGAACGAATCCTCTTAAGTTTTAACCAGGCTCAATCCTTAACAATGACTTATTCAGCCATGGTTAGTAACTAACACGCCAATTGTAAATAGGATAATGCCCCACTATACCATATATGGAAATTGTAAGTTTGTAACCCAACCTGAGTCTACTCAAATGCCTCATATGGCAAAAGAAAGCTATACACTTGGGATCAGTAAGCTAGACACTTAACTAACAACGGACTATCTTAAATTTCTATGATCCATAGCTGCCCATCCCATTCAGCGTCAACGTTTTGCAGGTCATGCGCACTGACTGCTCAGTTTTCTTGATGGATTAAGACTATTTTCCTTAAGCAGATCAAACTGCAGAATTGATAATTGAAGCTCACATAACTGTCAATATGCCTTTAAAGGCATTCAAAAGCAATACAGATTTGCCTTACATCAACACATATGAACATAGGCAATTTAATCCTTAATCTCAATTCAGTGGCAGATACAAGAATATATTCGAAACGCCGAAATGTCAAATAACTTACCTAGACCCCACTTCACTAAGAAAGAAGCTTGCGAAAATTGAAACCATTGTTGCAGCAGCAAGAAAGTCTCAAATAATATTAAACTATACATACAAGATACATGTATGATTGTATCCTCTCCTCAAACATCCAACAACTCAGATTCCTCAATTTTTATCACAAAACCAACTAATAAACACAATAGTCCAGCATAATACAACATGAAAACAACATAATACAACATGAAATGAATCAAAGATTCTCACGTAGTAGCATATCAAATTACAAATACAGGAATATATGAAATAACAAGAAATTGGGGAGAAAAAGGCACAGACCTTTAGGCCACTCAGTAACAATTCGTTCTTTGAGTTGCCCAACTGTTGAACCCGGCGAATAACTGAACGGCCCGATATCCGACCCATCGTGTAATCGGAATTGCACCTCTACTAAGTCCTCCTCCGGCATCGTAAATTACCCCAAAATCAAATCTTTATTAAATCAAACAAAAATAAAGAACGCCCTCTTTAACAACGAAGAAGAAAACCCAGGAAAAGAATGGAAAAAACTTCAAAGAAAACTCAACAACTTAGGAAACTTTACAGAATGGAATGGTGTTCGTTCCCAACTACTAGATTCAGGAATATAGGGTAAGTTAACCATCAATCATTTCATGTAAATAAAATTATTAATAATGGGGGAATCTGGTATAAATGGGTTCCTTTCCTCCAAGTTGAAGAATAAGTCAAAAATAAACAAACGAAAACAAAATTAAAGAGAGCTAATAAGATTGTGACAAGAAAAAAGAAACTTGGATTATTAAATTTTGAAAGAGTTTGTTACAATAATAATAATAATAATAATAATAATAATAATAATAATAATAATAATAATAATTGAAAGAAAAAGGAGAAGAGTGGTTTTAATGGAGGTAAGAAAAAAGAGAAAGAGATGAGAATGTTAAGGATTTAAGAGGAGAGAGAGAGAGTGTGAGATCTGTTACGCAGAACAAATCCATCCAAAAGAAGACTGAGACTCGGTGTTGGTGTTTAATTATGGTGATTACAGTTCAACTTTGACCGCCTCCTCTTTGACGATTTTTATCGTTAAAGGAAGGACACACTAAATTTAATTACACTTTTGGACTTTCATGTGTGGTTTCACAAAAATTTATTGATGGAGAATTGGAGATACTATCGTTAATGAGCCGAGCATGTTCGAGTAGGCTTGAGTCGGTCAAAGCTCGAATGGTTCCGGAACGAACAAGATGATACGCGRTTTGTACTTAACTCCACACGAAAAGTATGCGAGTCGGCTCGAGTAATATATTTATAATGAGGTAAAAGCTAACGAATGCTCACGGAGCGTCAGATAAAAGAGCTAAAGGTGAAAAATATTAAATGAATATAAGTATTAATTATATCGATTGACGTGTGATTATTGACCTGCATAAATTTATACCATTTTAGAAATTGTATTTAGTTACGGAGTATTATTTAACGTTTGTGGCGTCCGTTAGTAATATCGTTATAATAAACAATTTTTTAGTCAAAAGCTATCGATAACGTAATAAAAAATGGTTATATTAAATGAAATTAAACATTAGCGTGATTTTTGCATGCATTTCAATATTTGTGTCATTTTAAGAAATATATTTAAAATAAAGCTACACATAGTCACATACACATAACATTTACAAAGCCTTTATTGGACAAATGTTTGGGCTTTAATTTTTTTCCTTTTTGTTTTATTATATGTCTTTATTGATTGGTTGATACATAATGTGTATGTAGGGGATCACGTACACCTTGTGTATGTGTATCACCTCTCATATATTTAGACTTTATTAACACACCAAGACATATTATTATTATTATTATTATTATTATTATTATTATTATTATTATCATTATATTATTATTATTAATTATTATTATTTATTATTATTATTATTATTATTATATTATTATTATTATTATTATTATAATAACACCAAAACGTGGTAAGCGTTACAAACAACAAAAAAGGACAAAGTGATCTACAAGAAGTTGGAGGGACTGAGATACAATCTGGGCCCCCACTCTCTAGCATAGAGAAGCCAATCCGACTGAAGATGTGAGCAGCTGCACTGCCCCAATGTCCTGGCCTGGAGAACGTCTGGATCCGCTTCAGAAACACAACAGCTCCCTTATCTAATCCCCAAAGAAGAGAAGGAAAAAGGAAGGAAACCATATCCAATTGTCCTACAACGCGCCAAATACTTCTCCCGCTTCCGCTGAGCTGCTACCGCCACCATACGACCAGGAACGAAGTCAGACAACCCAGATTGCGTCAAAGGAGAAGAACCCGTCAGATCAACACACACTCCAAGCGTCATCCAAAAGATAGAGCAAAACATCCGCCGGTCCAAGAGCCCCGTCGATCCCACAGTCAACCCAACATTTACCCCCTTACGAGCAGTAATCCCAGATCGATAACAGATGTCAAGAAGAGTATCGGGCAACATTGTGACGGTGCTGAGCAGGAAACAACGTGATCCCCAAAAATATCTCCATCAAAAACCCGTGAGCAAGCAGAACAAGCCGAAACGGAGAATAAAGGAACACCCAACCGATAAGAAAGAACAGAACGATAAGTCTTACCGTTCATAGTCTGGCCCAAACCAGATATCGGAACCACCGGACCAAGCAGAAGCATGATCTCCCTGTTGTGATTTCCACAAGGCACCTGACGGTAGACAAGGAGTAGGTGGAATGAGCAGATGCAGTAACCTTCGTGAAATACAAATCTGTCAGTTTCTTCATGAGCTTTGGGCAGCAATCTCACTAGGGTACGCATAAGGTTAGTCCCCACGGTCCTATTAAAAGACCCAATGCACCATCAAAGGCCACCCAAAGACCATCAAAACCCACGGCGGACCTATAAAAAGAGCCAATTATTATTGATTATTATTATTATTATTATTATTATTATTATTATTATTATTATTATTATTATTATTATTATTATTATTATTATCATCATCATCATTTTACAATGTGGGATTTATGATCACAATATCCCCCTTTAGTATATTTCATGTTGGACAACGAACACCCACACAATCACACTCATCACATGTGTACTAATGTTCATAGCAAAACATTTTGTCAAACATATATACCTCAAATTAGAGTTATTGATGATTTAAAATTTTCATAAGTCAACTACACATTTCGCAAACATTTCTAATGAAGTGGTGCATATTGTAAATATTATCTCGTGTATATTAGTGAATATCAATTAGCTTACTGATTAAAGTACATAGAGATTCTTTTTTTTTAAAAAAAAAACATCATTTCAAGACTCGTGACTAAATATCTTATATTTCACGAGTGGCTCTTAATTTATGCACAAACACATATACAAAAACATAACCCATTACACTAAAGACAATAGACATGCTCAATTACCACCTTTGATTCATGAATAACATGATGAATAAATTAAAACTAAATCTTGGAAGAGTTAGAGAATAGATGCAAAAATATTAGCATAATATGATGCTAAGACATCTTAATCTCGGCAACAAAAAAAAAGTGATGATACGATAGAATCACTTTTGAAAAAGAAATCCATTTCGAAAATTATTTTGGAGCACTCTTCATTCTTACTACATATCACTATCATGGAATGTTGACATTGCATGTTGTTATGGTCTACCCAATATCACAACAAATATTAAAGAAAAAATACAGTAATTATCTCTTTTTCGGCGTTTGCCCAATGGACCAAAGAAACAGGCTAATTAGAAAAGTTCGGCCCGGATATGATAGCCCGGCATTCTTGATGGCCCATTCGAACTTTTCTTCTAGGCCCATTAAACGCAAATTTTATTATGGTCCTCATCATGGTCCCGGACAAATGTTCATTTGCGAAACTAGAAATGTTCATCTTAACATGTAAAATGTTCATTTTCAAATGTAAATGTTCATATCTGAAAATGAGCACTTGTATTTTCGGAAATGAACATTTCTATTTTCGAAAATGAACATTTCTATTTTCGAAAATAAACATTTCTAGTTTCGAAAATGAATATTTGTCCGGGATCATGATGAGGAACATGGTCCTAGGACCATAATAGACCTATTACCCGTTAAGTATTTCAAATGAAATTGAAGGCCCAATTCTATATTCCCACACATGGATTGAATGAATGGCCTAACTCAATACTTCGTAATAAGTATTGTACCTATTCCATTTCGAATTATTTGCTACCCTATTTATTTAAGTGTATTTTAATTTACTATCTACACTTCATTTTTTATAAAAGTGTAAACCACATTTTCTCTCTCTATCAATGGCTTTCCAAAATGTACTTAGGAGTCCGAGTACACCCAAATTTTAACTTTGGAGTCTGGAGTATGATCTTAATTACAAGTATATTTCACGGGAAAAATTTGGATGACTCACCAGGTAGACTACTCACCCCTAATATAAGGTAGTGATATTTATGATAGTGGAAGACAACTTAATTTAAATACTAATATTTTAATAATCTATTAGTAATGGGTAGACTACCCGGTGGATTGATGTAACAATGTCCATATTTCACATATTTGAAAACAAATGGAAGGAGTAAGCAATTAAAAACATGTTGCTGTTGGTGTTTTCAAACTTGTAAATGCATGCAAAGCTTTCTTTCTGGTTTTAAATTTTTCCAAAAGTTGAAATTGCATGCAACCATTACCTTTTCTTGTGCTTATTTTTGTAGTCACCTAGCCAAAACACATGCATTAACCAAGTATTCTCCATGTTCAACCAAAATTACCAAGTAAACACACTAACACCACCGTAAATCTGATCTATATCATGGAGTATGAATCCTCTCCATTTCTTAGAGAAAATGGAGAGTCCATTTACTTTCATCTAGTGGTTGAAAATCATCTAACTTAAATATAAAAATTGCAAAATTCCCCTGCATTTACTCCGTATAAATTGGATGAAGTTCATGATACTACTTGGCCCAAATTAACATGATACATTATATGATTTATATCATATAAGCAATATGCATATATGGAACAGAACAAGGTTAAAAGTACTAATAATAAAGAAAAATTAAAGTTGGGATTTTTTTTTTTTTTTAAAAAAGAGCTTTCATTGATAGGATTTGATAGAGGAGGGAGCTAGTTACATTGATTTCTCTCTGCCGGCCAAAGAGACAACAGCCAGATTAAAATAAACTAACTAAACATAAAACTTTCTAAAAATGGACACATTCATATGTGAAACTAACACCCACACTCCTACTTAATTAAGACAACGATAATAATGATAAACTCCACTTCCTCTGATACCGTACCAAAAATTAACTCCTTTAACAATAATAATAATAATAATAATAACATTTAAAAAATGTGTAATTCAATTCATTTTCAAGTCTCACCCAATCTGAATAAAAAACGATCGGTGGATCATAGATTAAGTACGTACTCCATCCATTCCTTCCTTAACAATAACAAAGAAATATTTTGTTGCTGTGTTTTAGGAACGGATGAAGTATATATTGATTTTTTTGTGTTTTTTTTGAAAAAAAGAAAAAAGAAAGGAAGAAAGAGTAGTTGGTTATTAAAGCCAGAGAGCACCGGCTTGTTTGAGGAGAGGGACAAGGGAGCCATTAATATGGGAGGCCATAACGCGGTCCATGGCGCCGACAAGCTGGCCGCCAATGAAGACGACAGGGACGGGGTTGGGGGTGGAGAGGAGCAGCATTAGTGCCTTCTCCATGTCGTGGCCCCACGGGTCCATGTCGAGGTCGTGGACGGTGGGGTTGACCCCCATTCCGCAGAAGAGGCGCTGGATGGCGTGGCTCATGCAGCAGCTGCTCTTGCTGAATATCACCACCGCGTTCTCTGATGCCACCCTCTCTATTCTCTCCACTATCTTCTCGTACTGCTGCATTTTGTGGTCGAATTTTTAGAGAATTATTAAGAATGATCGAGATTGATGGTAAAGAAAATAACAATGGGAGTGATAGATGAGAGAAGGTGGGGTGTGTGAGATGGGTATTTATAGGAGAGAGAATGGAAAGGCCAGGGTGGTTAGTACTTAGTTTAGTTTACACTCCAATTGAGGATGTTAGTTGATGATAGTTATTTGCTTATTACTCCGATCTGATTAATTAATTAATATATCAATAAAGATTAGAAGGAATATTAAATTTTAATTGGGTTAGAACTACAAACAAGTGAGCGACGCGAGTAGTAGTTGTAATTGTATTGTATAGTAACAAAACAACTAACAAGGGTGGAAGCTTTAAATGGTAGTTGTCGAGTAAAGTGAGGGACCCACTAAATACAAGGCGGAGGAGGTAGTAAGTAGTCAGACTCAGACACTACTAAGTAGTCAGCGCATGCGGGGAGATCACAGTTGACGGATTGAGATCGAGTCATCTGATCTAAAGGAGGGAAGACTGAAGTCTGAAGAGGGCTATGCATGCATGGCAGTATGGCCGTATGGGTACAGTAAACCCCATTCACCCGCGTCGTCTTTTAAGGTTTAACTACCTTTATTTTTAACTGTTTTCTTCTTTTTAGTTTGTGGTAGTAAAAAATTAAAAAGAATTGAAAAACAAAATATCTAATTTCAATGTCACTACACTCACTAAAAATGATTAATTAATTAATTGTATAGATTGTCAAGCACCCCCAAGTACATATATTGGAACTTAAAATAAGAATCAAATGAAGTATTAATAAGTTAGACAGAAGTTTGATTATACCATAGGAATATAGGATAGAATACATGATTATCTAACATAAAGAACAAAATATATACCGTCAAATACCTAACTGTTTTGTATTTTGCTACGAAATATTAAAATTTCCTCTATCTCAAAATTAAAAATACCATACCTTTGGAGTTGATTTATTTACCAGAGTAAATTTTTTCCAATTTGCTAAATTATAGTTTAAATACTTGTACTTATATAAAATATGGATCAATTTGCATGTTGAAAAGAGTGAAAAGTAAATTAAAAAAAAAAAATGGAGGTGAAAAAGGAGGAAGAGACATGAGGGACAGGCTTTATCAGAGGAGATTGTTGGGTTTAGTAGACGGCTGCTTCCGTCCTTGTTGTCTCCGGCTCTTATTTACTCCCTCTTTCTTTCTCTCTCTCTCTCTCTTTTACCACTACTACTACTATTTTCCTCATTTTTAATGATTTAATTAAAATAGATAATTAAATAAATAAATTAATAAATAAAAGGAGCTGAGGAATGAACGTGGTAATCACGATAGTATGTTCCTTGGTTTGGCTCTTTTATCCCATGCGCATTCTCATCTATCTCATGCTTTCCCCTTCATTCTCTCTTCAATTCCCCCCTTTTCATTCTCTAACCACCTTTTAACGTTTCTCTTCTATTACTATTACTATTACTATTACTATTATTTTATTATTATTTTTATTGCATAATTATATATGCTCCTTTTACTTACGTAACCAACAAAATCTTTAATTTGAATGTTTGTCTCATGCTGACGCACGCCCCTTCCCCATTTTACCATTATTGCATACAGTGACTCCTAAGTCCTACCTTGGATATTTCCTCTTCTCATCACTACTAATCCACTATATCATCTTTTACTTTTTATACTCGTACAAAGTTTTTAAATGCATTTTTATGTGATTTATACTTATTAGGCTAAATGGTCGATATGTTACATCAGTTATTAGGCCGATGTGATTTATAGTTATTACTTATTAGGCCGATATGATTTATATGATTTATAGTTATTAGGTCGATATGTTTGTTTTTTAGGACTTATTTCTATGATACATCAATTCAGTTCAAATCAGGTGCATTCAATTCAACTTATTCTACTRTTGGATAATTAATATATACAACTGCAAAAGTGATTATATATGGTGAATGAGATAAACYGATATGTTAAGCTTAGTAAGAAGAAGAAGAAAAAGGAATTATTAGGGCATCCGCAATAAGGGGTAAATCGATCACGGACTTTGTTTTTATGAGTGAGTTAATGGACTTTGTTTTTGCATTTCAAGAAATTATTAGGGCATCCACAAAAAGTAAAAGAGCTGCCTTCACAAAACATTAATAAATTATTGCAGAAGTAGATGCTAATTTAATTTGTTCTTTTGTACTTCCTAACATAAATGATTTTTGTAGAAAATCTAATTTGAAGATATTTTATCCAACATTATTATGTATGTCCCTTATCTAGTTCAATTCGCTACACATCCACATCCATGGTATGTTCACATATATATATGAATATTATGATAGATGATACGTAACATATGTTGGAGTTGGACCATGCATAATTGCATATGTATGAATTATCAGCCGTTTCTAACAATAATTCATTGAACCATACATGATACATTTCTCTAGTAGTTCCACAATAATTATTGATCGAGCGAGCTAATAACACCTTCAATTCATTGTTCTAAGTACTACAAAAGTTGCCAAATCTTTCACGAGGCCACCATATCATAACTTGTATATTGTCAATTTGTCTTACATACAGGTTTGGACCGCACCAGGCGCACCCATTTCATAGAAGTTCGTGCAAGTTYACTCTACAAGACTAAGGARGTTCCACGRCTTCAATCATATGACAATCATGATGAAGAGAAATAACCCCCTGACCTTAGAGAATAAAGTGAACACAATTCTTCGTATTTTTGTTCACTTTACAAGGACACATTTCAACACCGATATTCGCCGTAAAAGAGAGAGGGGTCAAATAGAACGACAGAAACATGTTAGTTATCGACGTTTTTGGAAAATATCCATGCAAATAATAAGATGGTCAACATTTATATTTGGATTTTTTTCAACAAAAAGTAATAATATGGTCAAGATGTTCAGTCCATTACTCCATTATTTTTAATCTGTGTCCAATACTTCATGTTTTGTTTTTAGAGAAACTTCCATGCAAGTAACAAAACTGTCGATCATGTTCTATATTGTTATAATGGTATGCTTCTTTGAATTGAATCAAATTATTACCAGTAAATGTTCAATATTGCTTCAAAGTATAAGTGATGAACTGTTTAATAATATAGTAGTCAGTTTTATTTTATTAAAGTAGTGAGACATCTCCTATATTCCACCATTATAGCATTATGCCTATATGTAATCAAATCAATGAAACCATATTTCTCTTTACATGAGCCAATTCTTGATGACATATATTTCTACTATTAGGTCATGTGCTTTTGGAATTTGGATAGAATAGAATAGGAGWACATTTWATTTTAAGGTCGTGTGAAATAATTAACCTAATAACTTGATTAGAATGAACTGAAATGAAAATAAGTAAGTGCAAAAGAATATGATGATGAAATCGTTGTAAAATTTTAAAAGATRAATTTAAGATTTTAARTTATCAAATCTCTTGCCACGCACTTAAATTAATAGGATCAAAGCAAAGGGTTAGTTTAGATTTTTCTACCACTGCACCCTTGAATTAAACTAAAAATTAAAGTACGAACTATAACGTAAATTGAATTGAACGAAGTCAAACTCTTCACTAAACTAAAACGGACATTAATCGAAAACAACATAACCTAATTATACTTTCTTTCCATCAATATATACAATTATACGAGTAGTATTTTTACTTCTTGTGTCTCTAGTTGGCCATATTCCCTTCAACTTATTACTTATATTTAATACGATAAATTCATATAAGTACAATTAAGGTGAATAGAACATAGTACGTCATTGGTTGTTGTGTCTTAATGTAGCAAATATTTTAAGAGAGACTGACAGAGTAGAGTAAACATCCAGGCGAAGCAAGAGAAATGATTAATGCARCAGCGGACTGCATTAATCCATGCAGCACACATAAGATTGGTAAAATTTTTCGATGATATGACAAAATCACACTAGGATTGATAAAAATGAACCAAGATTATGACAAAAGCACACTATGATTTGTAAAAAAAAAAAAAAAAAAAGTGAGCCTAATCACTTGAAATATAGTTCATTTATTATCAATTTTGCCCTCGTGCTTCATGGATTCATGCAACATATTGCTGCATGTATCATGGTAAACTGTGAATGATGAAACCCTAATGAGGTTGTCGAGGAATCCGTGAGACAAATAGACAATGTCAGGAGCAATTTCAAAATACAATGGACAGTAAACTAAACTAGACTAGACTGTGTGCTATCAGTGATCATCAGTTGTGATTTGATGATCACTGATCAGATGAATGAATGTTAGGATTACGATGAAGCTGAGTCCTCCTTGACTCCTTGTAAATGTAATGTACCAGTAATTCATTCATAATTTAATAATACTGGCATATGCTCAAACAGTGAGTATATATGAGTTGAAGAAGACAACTACAACAAGACTTTTACTTTCATCAGCTTTTGTTTGCTCTTAACGGCTTCTCTCTCTCTCTCTCTCTCTCTCTCTCTTTTAGCTTCCATATCGTTGACTGCTTTATTTTTACTTTCATCAACTCTTTTTCACTTCTAAACTTTGGTCTTCGTCCTTTTATATCATGCGTAAATGTAAGCTGATTTTATAACCATATTCTTACATATATACTCCCAAAGTCCCAATAGTCTTCAAGTTTCCGTGTTCTTTTAAATACGGTATTTAGACTATTCTTGTGAATTATTGACACGATTAAGTTCAATTCAATTCAATTTTATCAATTTTAATTTATTTTAGTTGACTTGAACTAATTTCTATTTAGTTCAACTAATTTCAGTTCAGTTTAAGGTGCACTTTAGTTCAATTTAACCTATTTTGATTCAGTTCAGCCGATTTTAATCAACTCCATCCAAATTTAGTGCAGTTCGATTCAACCCAAAAGAACGTAGCCTACTCAGTTGGTGAATAACTCACTACTAATAGAACATTAAAATATATGAGTAATGTTTTTAAAGTTGGGTGCAATTCGATGAGTTCTCATTACTCTCTAACAATCACAATTAAAGGTACGTAAATAAACCACCTGATGAGTGTACTAAGTTTTATCCGTTGGTAAAAATTAGGCTTAGGAGTTAGGAGTCACGCACGCAAATCAAAGTGGACGGTTGTATGTTTGTTAAAATGATGCATGATGACGACATAGATCATGTTTTTTTCTAGGATATTCATATGAACATTAAAAGGATATCAATCCCATGCAATTAAGAGACAATAACAACGGTGTTTAGGGAGAAAAGATCATACGCTGTGAAGTAGGAAGTAGTCCATTATCGTGTAGGATTCTCAACTTTTTATAATCTTGTCTCCAACTTTGTTTTACACTTTCAACTTTATAAACTCCATGTCCATGCACGGATGTATAAAATCCACGAGACCTAATTGCTASTTTGCTACTCCATAGTTTAGGTGTACTRTTTACGGATTACAATATCTATTACAACTGCGTCTTATATATGTTCTTCTCGATAAAACTGAATTAAACTAAATTTTAGTGTAAAATTGAATTCAACTAATTCGACTAAATTAAATTCGAAATAAGTCTAAAAGTAGTGTCTTAATACCCTTTTTGGATTAAATGGTCTTAATAAGAAAAGGGCCGGGAAAAAAAGTCACTTGCATTATTAGTAAAACATATTGTTCATGATGCATATGCTTGTCCCACATTAYGACTGTGTTTTTTAAAAATTACGAGTGACTTAGTAGAAAGTCTAGTTATTCAAAATACAATTTAAAAATTTTTTTTAACATAAGAGTTTAGTTTAATTCAGTTCAATAAAATCGTAGACGATCGAATAGGTGGATTAATATATACTACTCCTAACTCCTAAATATCATAGAAGTGTAATTTAAAAATGGAGGCCAACATATCCTAAATAGTTAAGTTTGACAATTATCTTTTCCAATGTCATGTGTGCATGTGTGGTATTGGACAATTCCATAAAAGAAGTGTAAGAAGACAAATACGTGATTAACTAACATTTGTCTTAGGTTAAGGCTTTTTAMCCCTTGGCTGAGTATGCTGACTTGTTATATCATATCAAAATCCAACCAATATATACTATAGTTAAGGATTAATTATTGTAATACTCATTATTWATTTAACTTAATGTATAATCCCAAAATTATCATTGGAATCCTCAACCTTTGACATCACTTAGCTTACTGGCGTTAATGCCACTAAAGTAATCATCGTGTTGCTGAGCTTGTCGTGTGTTTTGTCTAATTAAAGCTAAAATTACCGGAATTTAATACAAATCATCATACTGCTTAGAACGCTAACTACTGGTCTACTGGGTAAGAGTGAAAGGCTACACATACACTTCATATACTGCATGTATAAGCTATTCATGGGTTAATTTTTTTGATTTTATTTTTTTTCCTTTATTGGATGATACACTAAGTGAATACTCGGTATAAAACAGTTATGCTTATATGTAAAATAAAGTCCGAAGGAACAATGCCTTCTAGTATTACATATAAGGAAAATTTTCAAACTTCACCCAATGACCCAATGAAACTAAGTACTCTTGTAAGTAGTTTTCAAATAATTGCAGTCAATTAATTAATATTTTCCTAATTTGAACCAATTATTAAAAAAATAAAAATGATGAAAGTATAAAGAGAACCGTGAAAACACTTATTAAGTTATTATTTAAAAATTTGCTACAGTAGTTGGTTGTGACTTGAGTTGTATATCAAAGTATTTTCCTTGATTTAAATAATTMTATAGTTTTGTAAGGTAGGTCATACTATGACACTACTCCTTATGCGGTGGTATCATACATTCATACTCATATGGATGTGTTCCTCATAAGCATGCAAACACTAGCTCTGTAGCACCGTCTTTTGTCTAAAACAATAAAGGCATCTAATTAAAATACTATCCTTCCTCATAATCTTAACTTATTTTAGTATGAATAATAATAATAATAGTATCATATGTTTATACTTAATTTAGTAATTATTACAGTAGAACATAAAGAAATGAACAACATAATAAATGTGTCCCTTAATAGTGTATCTGTGTGTATGTTAAGGACGGTGTGCCATGAATTATTCATGCATGCACGATGCACCTATAGATGCACGGCATTGTGAAAAAGGACGGCTCTCTTCAGCTTGAATTATGCCACGTGTTGAGTTACTCCGAGAAAGGGTTTAGCAATTARCAGTAGTGACTTCAACACCACCATTAATTCTTGTGATCAGGGATTCGAATTCTCATACAATTATACCCGCCCTTACGGCTCATTTACAACCAAAAATAAATAAATAAATAAATAAAAGTCCATTTTACACAGTGATAAATCTATGCATAAATAGAGTTGTAAATCCATACATATTTTCATATAGTCCGCACATTCTATTCTGGGTGCATAATGAGCTGCAAGGACGAAAATTTCGACACATTTTGATTTTATCCATATGGAACACTTCAATGTTTTGGAACGAAAGGGGAAAGTTTATAGGTTAAAACAACCGGCAGACAGCAAACAAAGAAGTATTATCAACAACCCATTTATCACAGGAAGTATTCATTTACCTTACAATGAAAGGTAAGTGATCAAATGATCATCACGGCAAATACAATCAAAGCAATTAAGTTATCCAAATCTATAATTCTAGAGTTGTAAAAAGTGAAGAAGAAAAAAAAAACTACAGATTACAAACAGTTTAGGGTGCTGCTATGTGCAAATTCTAACTGTAAGTTGTATACTTCAAAGGCACAAATTGCAAGTAAGGTTCCTTCATAGGAACAAACCTATTCAAATTTTCCACCCTCCTAATTCCAACCAACTCTAAATAAAGAAACTACAAAGTCTGTTGACGAGAAATTGGAGCCATTGGCACAGACGATGATGGACTATAGTATCCACCTTCAGACCCTGGAAAAGGTTGATATGGGTTAACTGGAGGTGCAGCATAAGGAGACATACCCGTGACTGGGGCCCCAACAGAATGGTAGCCAGGCAAAGGCGGTGGCGGTGGCTGCTGGGCTGCACCATAGCTGTAAGCCACATTAGACATTGATCCAGCTGTCTGAATAAATTGAGGTGCCATCTGATATGGTGGCATTGGTGGCAACGGGGGAAGAGGTGGAGGAGAAGACGATGGCAAGGGAGGCTGCTCACCAACCATCGACTGCTGGTTAGTTGGGGTAGTATTAGCATTGTGTTGGATGGATTCGGGATGTGGGAAGGGTGGCAACGGAGGAGGGGGTTGCTGACTCTGAGGTGGTGGCGGCGGCAGAGGTGCATAGGAAGACGATTCATTCTCAAGTTTGGGTCTCTTTTCAGAATGGTGAGGATCACCTGAGGAYTCTTTGGTGTTATTACCAAATGCAACGCCTGATACCAATGAAGTGAGGACATGACTCAGCATCTCAGCTGATGCAGTCGAAGCAGTGAGCTTAGCTGCCACTGCTGCAGCAGCAGATTTTCTGGAATCATCTTCAGAAGAAGCAGATTTATCAGGTATAGGGACTTGTCTCGTATATACAACAGGGTTTGCTGGCCTTTCCCCTTGTGAAAAGCCAGGTGGCATTGTGGAAGCATGAGCTTCTGCTCCACCTTGTTCATCTAATAGCATATTGCTGTCAGAATTACCGAACTGTCTGCAAACATTAGCAACTTGATCTGATCGCAATTGAGCAGCCTGGATGGGGAAAAAAATGCGTAGCATAAATGGATTAGCAATTGGTCTACCAATTCTTAAATTAATTGTTTATTATATTAATAGAATCACTGCTTCATCTACCGTGGAGAGGAAGCCAAAACTAATCTGCTAAGCATTGTACAGGACGCAAGGGTTATGTAACATGTAAGTAAAAGGTGTAACAACTATAATACGAATATACGATGCATTAAAAATGCTAAACATGGCTTTAACTATTACCAAACATCTAGACCAGTAATAGCGAATTGTAAACAATGAATAGGACACAGCAATACTTACTTGGAGTTGACTGCGTACTAGATCCAGTTTTGTTTCCTGAAGACATGAAATCAATCAGCATGGAGCAATAATTATTATACTAGTATCTAGCAAAACTGAATTTACAAACAAAAACAATTCCACTGCCCCATCCAATAACACATAAAAAACAATTAAAGCAAGATTCATTTAATAAATGTAGCTTGAATAATTCAGGAAAAAAGAAAAAGAAAATCCTTAAGTAGGGCTTCATTTTTCAAAGGCACCCCTATTCACACACCCCGTAAGATTTTTGAACACACGCTTACATTCTCACATCAAAACTTCTCATCCAGAAAAACAAAAGATGATTAGAAAACAAAACCAGCAAACTTCCCCTGCTAAACATGGAAGTGATGGAACTAGTAAGAGGAAGAAATTGGGGTGTTTCGTAAGGTAGTTTTAAATCTTTCCCTAATGTAGGGCATAAAGGGAATCACTGAAAAATGAAGCACCACTTAGGGGTGCCTTCTTGCTCCTCCATAATGAAGGAACCACTTTTTAAGTTTTAATATCATTARATCAGAATATAAGCCCTCAAGCCACCGAGAATGACCAATTAGCCACATTGCCTTTTAAAAACATGTTAGAGCAATTCAAGGCCAAATGGCCAGATCAGGTGGCAAGTGATGGTTAATTAATAAGGAAAAAAAAAGATGATATGGTATATATTTACCTGCTCCTGGAGAGCATCTCTCAAATGCGACACAAGATTCGCCCTAGAAGATTCAAGCATTGTCAGCTGCTCAATGCACTCCTTCAATGCAGCGTGCTGGCCATGCATTTCCTCAGCAAACCCAGATCCGCTGTTATTACCTATATAACAAAGAGGTTAAAAGCGGTATGAGTCAGATTAACGACATAACTGGAATGTACAAGCAATCATTCAAAGACAAACAGAGGGAAAATATAGTAATCCAAAGACAAGCATATATGTGCTGTGCAATATTCTCCAAAAAGGCTTGAAGAGAACTTTGTCAATYGGGCAATATACTTACAAACTTGTACTGGAAAGAATGTTTACCTAGCTACCTCTAACTGACTTGGGAAAAAAAAAAGGAAGGAAAAAAGAAAAGAAAAAAAAAAACTCATTTTTAAGCATTTAAGCTCACACTTCACTATGAGAAGAAATTTTTTTCATTGTTAAGCATAATGCCTAATTTGTTGGAACTGCCCCCCCAAACCCAACCCTTATGAAGTGGCTCCTTGTCCATATGTCACTCTTCCCACCATGTACTTCCTCAGTTTCGAATTACTACCTAAGCTTTCAATTTAAGGATGTTTCAATTTACTAGCTACACTTCCTTTCTGGGTTAAACAGTATCTCTATCTCTTTCCTCTCACACGCACCCTCTTATTTTTTCTCTCTATTTCTTTCTTCCCCAAAATTTGCCTAGGAGTCCGCACATACCCAAAGTGTAGCCACAAAATCAAAAGAGAGGAAGTAGAATTTAATTTGAACAATAAGGAAGTGGGGCTATTGGGGAAATTGAAATGAGAAAAAAAGTGGAGACGAGTGAGTAGAAAGATAAGATTCAGTCATTGTGTGGACCCTCCCCAAATAAAAAAGGATATGGAATTATGGAAAACCCTTATGGAACGGAAGGAAGTGGACATTTATTGGTGGATTAAGGGAATAGTTTATAAACTAGAGGCCCAAACAAATAAATTCCAGTTAAAACATGAAGTTTTCAAGTTATTCACCCTAATATCGCAATATCAAAACACCATATCTTTCCAAGAAAAGGCTACTGGCCTTAAGATTCAATGAAAGTAATTTCTAAACAAATAGATTATGGCATATAAAGACTAAAAAATATAAATATATAATTATATTATTCAAATTTACCAAAAATACAGACTCGTAAAGATGAAGTAATCTTGGATGGAACAGACCATTTTGACAGCTTCCTATGGTTCTAGAAACTTGAACCACTAAAGATCCAAACAAACAAACACAATGATCCACAATATAAAAACAGGACATATTAATCACCATAAGCTTGGGTACTACGGGTAGCAAGTCAAGGGTGTCAATGTAGGCTAAGATGCTTACCTACAGAGAATACAGCGCTCTTCAGCAATGAGGTCTAATACTATAATTCCTCATATCATGCATGTTCAATTTTATACTCCAAATTTCTAATACTTAGCACCTATTACAAAGTACAGACATTCCATTTAAAGAAGAAAAGAAAATTTACCTGAATTCATCCCACCACTACCATCCTTTATCAGTTTATCCAAACAGCTAATGGTATTTGTACATCTATTCAGTAGGGCGTCTTCATCCAATTGACCCCCATATATGGATTCATAATCTGAAACTATCTTATCTAACATATTTCCAAGCGATTGTCTCTGTAAACAATTAACAGTAGTTAGTAAATTGYATAATTGCACAGAAGAAACAACAGATTAATAAGCRAAATTCCTCACAACTTTGACGCCGAGTTGCTTCCCGCTCTTATTAACATTATTTTCTGGTTGCTTGCCCATAAACTCTTCCTTCAAGATGTGCCCCCGTGAGCCAAAAACTTTCCTTTCATCCCATATACCAATCTACAAACAAAAGTAGAAGCTATTAAGTTTCAAGCAAAACCACATACTCTGAATATATAGGGAGTAATATATAAAAACATATTATTGAATATGATGGAAGAGCTAGAAGAAAAAAAAGGCAAATAAATTCATCCACAAGAAATATATAAGAACACATACTACATCTATAAACTTTAATTTCCAAATACTTGATGTCTAAACAACATAATAAAACATAGGACTTTGGTGGTTTACCCTATCAGACATATAATACCAAGATACTTTCAAATGCTTCCCCATTCCTCAAGTTCATCAAACCATTATGAACAAGATAATTGCTACTTGTAATATCTGCTTAAATCTTACAGGGAGCATCATCATTGCGGCATTGCCACAACAACCGACATCGCAAAGCTTAACCCACAGTACCTGAACTCCAGCCAACATCATTGCGTCATTAAATTTCTCTTTAGTTATCTTTATTAATATAGCACATCATCTCACCATAATCCATATTGCTCTATTACGTGTAACTCTAATCATAATATCAAAGCTCTAGAGGTAATCCTCCAGCAAATCCTCTAAAATATATACTTCCTCCGTTCTAATTGTGACATTTTTTTTCATGGATTCCAATGTAACTCATGGATAAGAGAGAGATAGAGAGCAAAAATAAATGGAGCTTACATGATTGGAGAGAGATGGAGAGAAACTATTGGCCAAAAAAGAAAGTTTCACAACCAATGAAAATTGTCCTTAAACGGAAATTGTCACATTTTAAAAAAAAGACGGAAGTATATTAATATCACCTTGATAAGCAGTATCAGCTCAACAAAACAGACAAGAAATTACATTTAATTCAGATTTAGATATAGGCAAAGTTCAAATGCTTTCTATAGTCATGCTTCCTAAAACAGTTTCTTAATATAATTAACCCAGCAACAATTTAAGACAACTACTTTGTAATCAGTACGCCACTTATAGTGGAACATAAGTTCCTCACACTCTAGCCTTAGCCTATAGCTCCTACTTCATCACTGAGTCCCAAAAACCCAAAAATTAWATACATAAGAGAATTTGAGGAAAAAAAATCAAACCTTGAATCTACCCCATAAATTTTACACATTAAAATGTGCCAAATTTTAACAATACCCCAAAACCCACCAGCGTGTCCCTTGATAGCTATACAGTTTAACTCTCTAGGAAAGTTAGGAGATTGAAAAAAGTCTAGCTATAAACCTAATAGCCTATTTAATAACACAAAGATTTCAACAACAAGCAAATTAGGAAATAAAATTTTAATAGTAACTTATAATCTCATTTTTGCTTGTAATAAAATTATATGTCCTAATTTGTTCGTTTACACCCTTAAAATTATTCATTAAAATGCGTGCAAAATGCATTGTAGAAATCAATATGTTACAGACAGAGTAGAAATATCGTAGAGACTGAAATTAATCCAGTTTAAAAAACTCATAGGCTTAAACTCTGTGTTTGACCTTCTACATGGGTTGAGGTGAGAAAATTCAATCACGCACCAACAAGGAAACAACAATTATAGTCAACTATCTGATGCATTGATACAACAACTGAAACTTGAACTCCGATAGTTAGGGGGTTTATATGTAGAATGGTAAGGGGGGCACAGGTGTTCAGATAGTACATCTGGCAGACGCAAGTACGCAACTAAGTAATAACCTGATGGACAAAGAATATGGAGAGGAGATCTAATAATAAATACCGTTTAAAAAGAGACTCACCAGTCTACGAGCTGCATTTCTCCCAAAATCATCCCCGTTGCGTATAACATCACGAAGTGCTTCAGGAAGCACTCTCCAAAATTCAGCAACAAATTCAGCACCCTTCCTTCGACTATTCTGCAAGATATCATTCGCGAGATACAAAAATGCCAACCTTTGCTCACGAGGAGAGCTATGAAATTGCCGATCCCAAGTCTCAACTACCAGTTTTGCTTTATTCATGTGAAAAATACACCAATGTGATAGAGCTATCTTAAATCAAGGATAACAAAATTAGGAGCATATGTGCCATCAAAAAAAAAATTTTAAAATAATTGTGGCATATGGAAGAACAAAAAAGGAGGCCAAAATTGTCCACGACCCACGGTAATTGTAAGATAGCAAAGCACAGATCATTGATAAAGCTACGCAATCATATACAACTAATGACGGACAACCATGCATCTCTCTTATGTTCAGCAAATAAAAAATTTCAACAGTATGTACATTAAAATGACATTGGCTGATAATGGAATCCTCCTGACACACCTATCTTCAAAGATCAAAAACTTCATACCAAAGGAATGGTAAAGTCTGTTTATGACAGGAGAGGCCAATATAGTATGTGGACTGAATAGATACAAACACATAACAATTTAGGGAGGAAGAGGATACTCTCTATGCTCTGTTGAGAATTATTCAGCTTTGTCAATTTCTCTACCAAAATCTGCGGGTTGAACGTGCTACTCATTGTGGCTCCTTGTCTTTGTTGAGCAAGTCCACCACAACTACTCAAAAGACAGGTGGGTGCCTAGTTGACCTTTACACAAGAAAACCTTCAAGATGAAAACAAACAATGAGCTAGCGTCAGTGCTTCACAATCACAACTTGAATGCATGGAACAAACAAAGAWAAATAATGAAAATATAAGCAGGTATCACAGAAAAAATCATTCACCGACAGCATTGATCAACTGGAGAACAGAAGATGCGTATGGCTCATAGCCTCATACCAAACTTAAATGTTAAATAAAAATAAAATTATCCATTCTCAATAAAACCAAATATGTGGTACTTAAGTATCAAGTTTCAACCCAATACCACCAGAGTTTCATTCCCGATTCCAAACTTCTACCCAGTCTGAATGAAATGCACCCTTACTGATCTGGTCAAATCAACAGCTTGCAGGGGCTCAGAATAGTTTGCATACTATGACTTATCCTAGAGCAAGAAAGACATTAAGATATAAAAACTTGTATAGATATTTTTTTCCTTCCAAACTTTATTCAGACTACAGTTGGAAACTACTGAAGACATTGACAGATGCATTCTACTAAATTCCCTATTGTGTTGATCTGATATTCACCACACTTTMAAAAATCCAGTTCAAGTCTCTATTGGCAATGATTATGCCCCTTCTAATAATAGGTGGTCGATATAGTGCACGAAAATGCTGTCATAAACTTATACAATGAGAATGAAAAAAGGATTTGACTTGCCAAGACCACTGAAAAGATGAAGCATTAGCTAGTTTACTGCAGAAGATAAGCCCGGTGCAGTTACCAGATAAAGAGTATGTTATCTAACATAATTGAAATTGAAAGGAAACAAACATAAAAACCAGCTTTGACAAGGGATCAGGTGTTCAAGTATATTCCTTCCAAACTACTTTCACAGATGAACAGTACAGAAATACAAGCAACTATGCTACTCTGGAATAGAAAGTTTACTTTCCTATTCAATTGCTTCAAGCATTCTACAACTTTCCCGTCTCTCTTAATATGCTCCTATATAACAGAATGTGTCAATGATACCAAGACACAATGAAGAGCTTGTTATCAAAACAATTCCCCAAACAAAGGAAAAACAATACCCCACTAATAAGTTACAATGCAACAGGCCAACAGTAGAAAGGTCATTGACTCGTACCCCCAAACCCTGGGAAAAAAAATTAAAAAGCGGAGGCTCCATTGAGGATAATACAGATTCACAAACCAACAATATGGATRCAATAAATTCTTTCCATGTAMTAATCCCTTGAAAGATTCAAGCTTTTACCTGAATTTTGAGTCTTTAATTTAGACAGCTCTATATAATACCATAACAGACATATTACAACCAAAARTATCAAATTTTGGTACTTTACAAAGTGATAAAAACTTAGTGGATCAATTAATATGTCATCTATGCATCGTGAACCCATTGTCTTGAGCATTGGCCACCAATGTCAAACGTGTAAGTGATACAGTGCATCTGGATAAATTCTTCGCTCAGCAGTAACAAAAATGTTCATAAAATAAACAAGTCCCAAAAAAATCCGAACTAGACTTAATATTGGTTAAAGAGAAACCAATCCAAATGTGCAGAAACACAGGAAAGATGGTCCATGAGGGTTTTTAAAGTGTACAAACATTCTAGAACGGCCACTTAAACGAGAAAGATATCAAACATTATCAGAGTGACTTGTATAATTAATCAGTCCTGTACTYAAAGAGCGTGCCTGAATCCGAAACCGGAAGCACAACTGTAAAGTGTCGATAGTGAATAATCAGTCCAGCCGCCAATATTCAAATCATTTGGACACAATTCCACAATGAATCCAATCAACTCTTATCAAAACAAGTTCAAGTACCACACCTACATGTCTCAAGAAAAAGCAGCAATCTTCACACATGGGCAACTTGAATTCGAACTGTCTTGCATTCGAAACTAAATACTTGGGTCAACTTCTAATACCAGTTCAACCTACATTCTGCTAAAAGTCTAATTATGAATGCTCTCTTATTAAAAAAAAAAAAAAAAAAAAAACTAGGAACACAATTTTCACAAACACACTAGTCCCCCATATCTATTTGCCAATTGTTGAACTCAATAAAGCGTTATCGAACAAAAACCAATCAAACGACAAAACAAACAAACAACAATCAATAATATAACAACCAAAAAAGACTGCGTACTTTGCCATTGAAACCCTAAGGTAACCAATACTAAGAAAGCAAAAAAGGAATACAAAARCATGAAAATTCGAGATGAAATTGAACAGAAACAGCAAATTAAACAACACCCAATGAAAAACCAGTAATGTAGAAGAAAAGAATAGAGTAAGCAACTCACCAGGTAATTTACAGCAAAATTTCAAGTTTGAATTAAGAAAGAAGAACAAGAAGAAATTGAATTAGGGATAATTTCGCGAATTAAACGTCATGATGATTATTGAATAAGTTTGAACGAAGAAAAAAGAATTGAAGAAGAAAGAAAGCAAAGAATGAAGTGCAACAGAATTTGATGTGGGGAAGAAAGAGGAGATAGAAGAAGAAGAACAACAACAACAACAACAACAAGCGAAGGTTTTTTTTTCCTTTTTTTTTTTTGAGTTTTTGAAGAGGAAAACAGACAAATAACAAAGGGGCGAAAAAAAGGCAGTTAGAATTTTACTGAATTACCCTTGCATTTTATTGGGCCTTCAGTTTGTTTAGATGATTTCGTCATCTGATTTTGAGTTCAAGATTTTGTCTTTGCTAATTACATGTACTTTTAACTCTTTAAGTAGATTTAATGTACTTTATTAAGATTTAAGAGTAGTTTTGGTCAATTGGAAGTACCCTATATATAGTTAGGCAAAGGAATTTTCTTGTCATTCAATCTTTTTGGAGAATATGATATTAACATCCCATATTGTCTTGTAATTTCGAAATTGGAATGAATTTTACGGCAATTTGATATTGTACTCCTTARTCCTTACGTTTTTAAATATGTGTTGCATTATGACTAAAAAATTGACTAAGTACATTTTGAAGTATTTCGTTTAATCAAATGTAACAATTAATAAAAAACGAATGGATTATTTTTTAATCAGTGATTAATGTTTATTTTTATCATAATTGTCTTACAAGTGAAAGTAAAGTGATATTTCAATTAGACAATTTACAATTACATTGTAAAAGGTTTTCCCTTTACAACAATATCAAATGGACATGTGTTGGCATTTGGCAACACAARATGAGGCATGAAAGAACATAAACCAAAAAAACAAGGCCGAATACTCAGGATGTTGAAAGAATAATAATTCATGACCCAGGCCCATCTCACAACTAGATGTAAGCCCAATAAGCCTGCATCCAGTATCTAGTTATGACCTTAGCCCATATTGCTTAGCCTAGAGGTGGTCAAAAGTAACACGACACGAAATCGACACGTTATTAACAGGTTTGGGTTGAGGATCTTGACTCGTTTATTAAATCGGGTTGACACGACACATTTATTAGACGGGACGGGTTAGGTTTGGGAATTTCAACCTGTTTAAATGATTGACACGACACGACATGATTGCACCTAATTATATACATTAGTATGTAAAAAAGAAGTGACACGCTAACTCGATACAGAAATGACCCGTTATTAGCGGGTTTGGGTCGAGGGTGTCGCCCCGTATAAGTTAAACGGGTTGACACAATACGTTTATTAAACCAAATCGGGTTAGAGTTGAAGGGATCCAATCCATTTATGTGGGTGACACGACACGTTAAACCTGTCTCTTATACACATCTAGATGTGTATAAGAGACAGCCTCTAGCTTAGCCCTATAACCCCATGCAGATACTTGATCTATGAGCATGCACAATGGGATCGGTTTCCTGATTTTGTCTTTGTTCATGGAAAAGGATCCTATCGTTGTGAAAGATAAAAGAGGATCCCCATCCTCTAATTTGTAGAGGATGGAAAGGAAATCCTCCATGGGTAGACGATTTTTCTTCCATTCTCTGTGAATTAGAGGATGATGTTGGATACTCCCATTCTACAATCTACATGAGCTTTCCCCTGTACTCACTCAGTCACTCTTGTCTGTTATTCTAGCATATTAACATTGTACTCATTCAGACATTTCTAATACCAATGAAGATATTTTGACATTCTCCATTTTCTCTCTATTACTTGTGTTTACTCTTTTAATTCTCTTGAATATTAACATAAGGGAATCCT
This sequence comes from Bassia scoparia, assembly GCA_008642245.1. Classification (NCBI taxonomy): domain Eukaryota; kingdom Viridiplantae; phylum Streptophyta; class Magnoliopsida; order Caryophyllales; family Amaranthaceae; genus Bassia; species Bassia scoparia. Next base: position 47,697 of record SNQN01000037.1, on the reverse strand, counting down.
CTTTTAATTCTCACAACAATGAGGATCCTCTTTTACGAGCAAAGATGAATATTTACATTTGAAAATGAACATTTGCATTCGGAAATGAACGTTTGGAGATTGATATTTACATTTGTAGATAAACAATTCAATTTTTGGACATGAACATTTGCCCGGGACTATAATGAAAAATATGAACAATTCTTATTTTTTTCTAAAGTTGTTTTGTGAAAGAGAAAATTATTAAGTTTGTTCTTTCTGAACTGAACTTGTTGTTGCAAGTGTTACAACAGGACAATAAATTTATATTTTGTGGGTTGTATGAGGCTTCCTCTCGATGCTACTCAAACCTCAAGACTTGGATGAGCTCCCTCATGATCGTTCGTGTACCTGAAACAAAGAAGAATAATCTTGCTAAGGTTATCTCCCCTCCGACGCTCAAGTTAGTACGTGAACAAGAGGGTTGAGAGTAAGCAAGCAAATAAATAAATAGGGAATTGTGTCCTTACTTGGCTCATCACTTAGGTGATGCCAAGTGTCGCACATTGGTTGGTTTTTTTTCTTTTATCTTAGCCTTTGATTTCTTTTTCTTTTTCTTTTTTCATTTTCTCTTATTTTCTAGGATTGTGACACATGTCGTGTCCTTCTTTGATGATACATCAGAAATTATTATTTTTTTTTAAAAAAAATAAATTAAAAAGAACAGACTCATAAGTTTAGCTAAATTCTAAATTGAACCCCACCTCCATGGCTCCATGACCTAGTACGAGTTCGACTACACTATACTAGTAATGATTTCTCCATAAATTATTATCATAATATCAACTTCAAATTACTTGTAAAAAAGAACTTTAAATTAGAAGCATTTCTTTTTAATTCTATTGTATGTTTTTGTTTTGCAACTTATTTTTATAAGTTTAAAATACACGAAATCAGATGAGATCACAAAGAGTCGACTCTAGAAGCAAAACAAAGGGTTTGTTTACATTAGTTTATTTTCAGTTCAGTTTTTAATCCAATTTCTCTCTTACACAAAATATTGAATTCAGTTCAATTGATTTGTTAATGTAAACAGACGAATCGAACAAATAAATGAAGCTATTAATGTTGATAGATTGATAGTTGATAGATTGATAGTTGAGTGGAGTATTAAATTCTCACCTGGGCAAGGAAGTAAACGAGTAGTATGGTCCGTACTACTTTAATTAAAGCAAATCACGTACCAGTACTTTAAAATCTTTAATCACAAATCTGAATTTCTGAAACAATGGCACACATTCACCGACTTCACCCCCTTTTCCATGTTTACGTTGCTTCTCTCTCCTCTCACTCAACCTACGGCTCTGAAACACCATGTCATGCAATCCAACACCACGATTCTGACACGAAGCATATCTGTTCATTTCCCACTTTTTTTTAATTTCCTTTTTTTTATTAACTAATAATTACGTTTTTGTTTAATTTAACACCATCGCATCTTCCTTCGTTAGCTTAACTCCTTCCCACAAAACTCCAAAACAATCATTAAATAAACTAACCCAGATTAATCCCTTAACGTACACCCTCAGCTATCATCTTCCTGCATTTAAAGATTCAATCTTTTTTTAATTTCACATCTGATAATCACAGCAGAAGAATGAGAACAATAATGGGGTGCAAGAGAAGAATGTTACTATTACATTCCATTAAATCTATGCTTCTGTTAATGGCAATGATTACCGTTTCTGGGTTAATGCTCTTGAGTTTGAGGCTTGTTGATCCTTCTACTCAAGTTGTTTTCCCTTCTAATGAAGATTTTCAGAACAATTCTAGCTTAATCTCCATTTCTGTTAATCACCCAGATTTAAACACTTCTTCGTCTTCTTCTTCTTCTTCTTCTTCGTTGCACAATATGAATCATGGGTCTGAGAAAACGACGTCGTGTGCCAGCGTTGAAGAGATGGGTGAAGTTTTTGGGCCTGATGTTGCTGCTTGGAAAGAGTCTCTCAGAGTTCGAAGATTAATCCAACATCATTTTCTAATCAATGGTAATTAATCTTTTTTCTTTATTGAATTCTATTTTTTTTCTTCTTCGTTGTTTTTGCGCGTTAAAATGGTGCTATAAAGGTTGTTCTTTTGATTGAGAAATTATGCTACTATTATGCAAATCCGACAACTTTATTAAACAGTGGATTTTGGACTGATTGATTTACAATTACGTTACTTATTTATTGTGGAAGAAGTGCAAATTACATGAGTGATTCTGTGCCCTGGAAGAGTGCAAATTACATGAATGATTGTGCCGTGTAAGAAGTGCAAATTACAAGTGTACTCATTATCGTCTTGTAGTATTGAGTATTGACAACTATCTGAGTTGATATAATTGCATCAATAGGAATAGGATATTGATATATCAACCTTCATTTCTGGAATTAGAGCTGAAGGTGGTAATAAATGTGTTTCATGTGTTTGAAATGTGAGTTTCAAGAATTCAAGTATGTCGTAGACTTGTAGCACATGTAAATTACGTGATTTGTTCAAAATTTTGGTATTTGTTTGACCAACCTGATGCTTTGCCACCTTGTTTTTTCTCCTGTTGAATGGGTTTTGTTTGATTTCAGGTCCTTCAAGAATTCGGCAGCTCCCTTCCGAACATTTTTGTCGGCATGGTTTTGTCATAGCAAAAGCGTCTGAAGCTGGATTTGGAAATGAAATGTACAAGATTTTAACAGCGGCAGCATTAAGCATCATGCTGAATCGCTCATTGATTATCGGGCAAACCAGGCATATTGGTTAACTTTCAAGCCTTTGCTTTCAAATTTTGTATATATGCTCTTGAATGTCTTTTCCACATATAGGAAACGGTGTTCTTGAAAATGATTTTATATAAGTAATACTTGTATCTCCTTTGATTGTAGTTGATAGAGGAATAATTTCTTTGGTGARTGAGTGAGTAAGTCATGAGTCCTTGTTTGCCCACAGTTATTGGCRGTAGGCTATTATGCCGTTGAGTTTAACTTTGAATTGTAATGTGTCTGTATATGTCTCCCTGACCCACTTGACTAATTCTAGGCTAATCAGATAAAATTTCGTAACCACTAGCTGTCTAGCACCATGAGATATTAGTATCAGGTATTCTGGGATAGAAAAGATATGTTACTGAACAAGTGCTGATTGTCCTCCTTCCTTTTTCAGGGGCCAGTATCCATTTGGGGACTATATTACTTACAGTGATGCCTTGTTTACCTTAAAAGAAGTCAAACATCTATGGAAAAAGAAGAGCTGTGAGTCAAAATACGGCCGTGAATTGGTTGTTCGCATTGATGATTTTCAAAAGCCTGCACGCACAAACATCCTCTGCAGCAACTGGAGGAAGTGGCATCAGCCTATCATATGGTGAAAAACAAGTTTTATGTTGAATTCAATAGTTTACAGATCTAATTACGGATCTTCCCTTTATTTTAATTAATTTTTATGTTTTTTTTCTTCTCATTACAGGTTGCAAAATACTACTGATGCTGTGGCAGCTCAGTTCTTCTTGAAGAATGTGCACCCTGAGATGAGGAGTGCAGCTTTTGAATTGTTTGGAAAGCCAGAACTTAGCTCCAGACCTAATGTTTTTGGGGAGTTAATGCGAGTCCTCATATCACCTTCTGCGAGTATTGAAGCTGCAGTTAACTCTGTTCTTGCCAACGGTGAAGAGCCGGATATTACATTGCATACGCGGATGCTAATGAGCAGGTATTGTAACAATGCAAAATTTCCTTAGTTCATGTCTTCGCATTAATTGTAAGAATAAATAGTGGAAACTGTGTCCTAATTATGCCAATCTTTTGTTTGACTGCATTCCATAATTTTTGTTGAGTTTAGAGTTGTACAACGAAGACCATTTTGTTCAGTTAGTGCTTGAAATCCCTGCACTTACTTCCCCTGTGTTGATACCTACCAATGCCACTCAGTTAGTCATGTTTACCACTCAGTTAGTCATGTTTACCATGCTTTAAATTTTGGATCTCAAATTTATAAATAAAATTAGACACTCAACAAAGTTATTCAAAGTTGTTTACAAAGAGTYATTGAATGACTATGGCGAAGAATTGTCATGGCCGGCTTGAGTATGTCTGTATGTGTACAAGTCTATGTCAGTATGCCACCATACATGGACAAACATAGGTATATTGGAAAACGTAGGATACAAATGTGGTCGCTTCTATATGAAGGTGTAATCAATGGTTTATGGATGTGCAACCAATTGTTTCACATTGCATCTTATAGGCTTGAACCCTTTTTAAATATTGTGCAAAGGTGACAGTGATAACGAAGCATCTAGCACATAGTAGAAACCCCTAGTCAATAGAAGAACTATAATAAGAGAAATCTATCATACCCCTCAAAGGTCCGGAACCATGATTCATAATCCTAAATACTGGTTATTAAACGCARGAGCGTTATAGCCTTATAGGGCTTCCCCTATCTAATGCATATCCAAGGATGGCTCTGTGAAAAGCTAACCTGTCAGATCCTGACCACCATGAAAACTTTCTGTTTCTAGGATGATTTGAATTTTGAAACAAGTGGTGTTGGTAAGTTGGTTGTATGTGTTAATTTATGTACTGGTAGCCCTGTTGCTTGTTAACCTGATGGCTAAAGTGTTGCAAAACCAGCTAATTTCACATGTAGTAGGATACACAGCAAGTTTTTGTGTAGAGTTTTCTGCTTCCTTCTCGATATGGATTCTCTCACGCTTGGACAGGTACCGCAGCAATCTACACTGCTGTCTAATTGTGTATACTCAGGACTAATGGAAAAAGTAAAGCTAAAATGTTTGTATGTGGTAGTTGCTAATTCCATCATAATTCATAAGCAGGTTCTAATTCCAGGAAGTGTTAGGTTTAATTATTAATCAGGTTAATAATTTGTTGGGTACATAGCTCTACACATTGTTCTTGTAATATGAAGAGCTTCAAGTATCATTGATTATCTCTCAAGTTTGATTAGCAAGGGCCTTTTGTTGTTCTTGACTCATTTTCAATGTATTTGAATCGCCAATTGATGGGAGCTTTTGTGGGTGCATGCATTGCGTAGGTCATTGTGGCCAGTGCACGCGGCTTTAAGCTGCATTAAAAAGGCCATACAGAACCTGGAACAGGTAGCAACACCCAAGGTGGTCTTGGTCTCTGATACCCCTTCTTTCATACACACAATCAAACCAAGTGTTGAAGAATTTGCCAAGGTATTCATTTCAACCCACTCGCTCTTATCTATGATGGGTAATTGGGTATTAAACCYGAGGTCTAAAGATAGACAAGGTATTTTCATACAAGTTGCTATTAGACCTCAAGTRCTGAAACAGCCTCTGACCCAAGATTTGGGAGGAGACCTTCTACGCGATTTTGCTGCTAATATTTTTGAAATTATCCTATCCTTTACAGGTTCTTCACTTCGACTATAAACGTCTTAGAAAAAATATCTCTCTTGAGGTTAGCAAGTCGCATACTTCAGGATTCAGGGTTAAAGACTGGGGCCCAGCACCTAGATGGGTTGCATTTGTGGACTTCTTTCTTGCWTCGCGAGCCAAGCATGCTGTTATTTCAGGGGCCAATAGGCGAGTTGGAACAACCTATGCCCAGCTTGTTGCAGCTTTAGCTGCAGCTCGCAGTCTCGGTAGTACATTACTTCCTGTCTTCCTATTCTCCTTTCTTATTTAAATTCTTTACTAACCTATGACTCTTCTTCTCATTTATCCCCATTTCAGATGAGAATTCCACCACGAACCATGGCTTTTCGTTTCTAAGCAGCTTTCAAAGCACTCTGCTGAGAAATGGACTGAGCAATCAAGTTGGATGGGGACATGCTTGGAACAGATTTGCAGGCCCATTAAGCTGTCACGGGCAATCCAATCAATGTGCCTACACACCACTTCTCCCACCAGGTTGGTGGGACGGAATCTGGCAGTCGCCAATTACCCGAGACATTCGGAGATTGAGAATGTATGGCATCCGACTATCCGGTCTGGGCACAATAGACGAGGGACAGCTTCAGTCTCACTGCAAATCAAAGAGAAATTCAGGGGTTAAGGTTCCAGTGTCCTCGATGTAGTATAGTATACTCCGTACATAACGAGTATATCTAAATTTTGTAAGTCTAGGCATCATCATCATATTTCGATCACCCTCTGTAAATCTAAAGCTTGTAATTCCTCTTGACTGTTTTTGGTTAGAGGGGAATAAAGTATTGTAMCGTATACTTCAATACGAAGCCATGATATCTACTACTAGTAGCTGTTTATTGAGCATGATAAATTATGAGAGGTAATCTTTTTAAAAAGCATAATGGAATCATAGAATAAAGTCATGCATGCACTTTCTAACGTGAAATGGTGAGAGTTTTGTCCTTTTTTGTGAAATTGTTCTTGCTAATTAAGYTCACTAATTGCGCCATCATAAATTCATAACCTTCTTCCACACGAAAACGTTAGAGATTATGGCAAAGATCTGAGCTCATATTGCTGGTGAAGTAGCTGAGATTTTTTATGWTTAGATCTAATAGTCAGCTTTTAACTTTTTTTATACCTTGCTTTCTACAAAAATCAGCATTCTTTAGAAAAAATTAGATCTCACTTAATTGTCACAGCTAGAACTACGACATATATGTAAAAAAATTCAAGATCTACTATTTCCGATCAAAGGTGTAAAAGAAAATATAATCGGTGAGGTTTCGCTTGATTGTCTTAATGCAAGTAATATCTATTAAGGATGTTCTCCGTTACACTAACAAATATGAAAAAAGAAAATGAAAAAGGGAAATGATAAACAGTTAAATTCGAATATTTATGTACACTTCTTAACTTAGATTAGAGTACTAGACCTTGTTTTAAATGATTTTCATTCCTTAATGGTGGTTGAGCTACATTCGACAATAGTTGTTGTACTCGTACTCTCATACTTACATATGAATGTAGTATATTATACTTGCAATTTGCAATGCCTAATACATTTATGTACCTTGGAAAAATCATTGTCATTTCATAGTCAACATAAAACATTTACTCCGGTACATTATTGTWTATTCTTTGAGAATGATGTAATCCTAGTAGACTTTTTAAACAAAGATAAAGTATTAAACCGTATTGTTTGGTTTGCTCTTCTACGTTTAAACGTTTTTGGTTAAAAAAACTATAAGGATGTGGTATATATTTACAACGAGGTATACGGATTTGATTCTCTAATCACAAGAATTAAAGATGAGGTTGAAAATTTAAAATTACTGCCCCAAATCTCTTCCTCTACTTTTCTAATAACATGTAATTTTAAACATTCATCATTATCTTTGTCGCAAATCCAAGAAATCATCTCAGAGAAGTCTGCAGGAACTATGCAAGACCAAAGTTTTGAGAATGTGTTCATTTACAAAAAAATTAAGCTAGACATTACTCAACTCGTGTCGTGTCAAACTGACTCTCATGCCGACTCGACATTCGATCCATTTTCCGCTCTAGATACAATACACTAAATTAGAGGGTTTATTTTTTTTGAAAGAAATTAGAGGTTTTTTTTATACTTCTTATTATTTGGCAAAGGCATAATTGCATAAATGAGGTGTAAAGAATGGACACGTGAGAGAATATAATATAAATTCTTACACACCTGAAATTCTGAAAGTGAAAACACCAAAAAAMMAAAAARRAAAAAATATCAGAAATTGAAATTGTTGGCTGAACTTCGTGATTCGACCATCCTACAAAAACACACTTTTCACCTTCTAATATGACTTCTTGTAATTCTAACTCCCACTTCTCATAACTCCTCTGTTTTTTTTTTTTCCATTTCTTTAATTTGACTCTCTTTTTTATTCTTTTCAAAATTTTGATTTCATTTTTTTTAACCCAATTTCAATTCTTGCTTACTAAGTCGAGGAGAATTGCTTGACCACCTAAATTCTTCTTCTTGCATTTACCCATTAATGCTAATTCATCAATTGGTTGAATTCTGAATTTTGAATTCTTTGAATTTTTAAGGAAAAAAAGAGGGTTTTGCTGTAATTTTTGGTGGGTGCAATGATTGAATGTCTGTGTTTTGGGAGGAGGAAGAGGAGGAATTATGAGGAATTTAATGGGGATAATTCTCAAGCTCATCAAACCCCTACTAATCTGGGTAAGCGGTTTTTTTTCCTTCGTTTTTGATCATTCTTGTGTTTATTTTATTGTTTAATTAAATGTAGATAATGGTTTGTTGAACTGTTTCATGAATAATTATTTAATCTTTTGTAGTTTGTTTCTGCTTATTAATATTAAATTGTGTACCATGATGAGTGAATGAATGAATGAATGTAGTTACAATTCGAAGTTTTTAATTAAATTAGGATCTTGGTTTGATGATGCATTGAGTTTAGTAGTTTGTTCTTTTACTCTAATTCATTGTTTTGCTTGTATGATCATGTTCCAAAATTAAAGGTTAATTAATACTTTTGTTACATTCTGAATTTCTGACTACATATTTACATGTCTAGTTAAAGTGTGGAATAACATGAAGTGATCATGTTTTTGATGAATTATTGATAATTATGTTGTTATTATCAGGCATCTTGAAGAGTATGGTGTGCAACATAATAATTTGGGTGAATTAATTACTTAGATTATTAGTGTATCTGTGATAGCAAATGGGTGTTCATATATTGTAGAAACTAAACCATTAAGTTGWTYATTATTCATATCAAGAAGTTTCTTTGTTTATGTAAAGATTTAATTCTTGATCTCAATTTTGAGATGTTAATTCATCTGGTGGCTGTTTTTTTCTAGTAATTCATTAWACTAAAACAATTTTCATTTGATATTAACAAATCTGAGAAGCATGAACTTGTGCCTGTTTGTTTTGGATACCTGTTTCGTCCGATTTTATCGTGTACTCATTAACCAAGAACCACAGTTCAAGATTCACACTTTAATTAGTGCTTGTTAATGGGAAAAATATGTCTTCTGATACCCTTTTGCGTCTTAGATAGAATGCGAACACTGTATGGGTTTACCACAGAACAGTCCTCCAACAACAAGTGCCTMTTTGATGCTTTATGTTGAATGGTCCAGAATTTGCAATTTTACATCAATTTATGTTTTTGTCAACTTCTGATTAGTAGGAACTTTATCTCTAGGGAAGTGGAATGGGTTAAATGAGTTTGTTATCGTTTGAGTWATGTACTGTATATTATAGGCTTTCTTTGTTTCTTTGTTCATTCGAGAGGGTTCAACTCTCAAGTGTGCAGTATGGCTTACTTTATATATATCTTGTCTGAAATTTTCCAGAAGATAATAAACATGAGGTAAAAGCCGGGGCAGGATCCAGAGAGCAGTCCACAGTCACTAATGATCCAGGTCCCAGTCCAAATAGAGCTAAAGTGTTCGAATATAAAGATCTTGCAATGGCAACTAGAAATTTCCACCCTGATACTTTCCTTGGAGAAGGTGGATTTGGGTCTGTTTACAAGGGAACGTTACTGGGTACCAATGAGGTATATTTTCTGGGTAAATCCCTTGTTTAGTTTTACTCCCAGAATAAATAGTAGTTTGTATAAGTGACCTGAAATCTGTTCTCTTGAAATGCATGATTGGTGGCAGGTTGTTGCTGTAAAAAGACTGAATCCAACAGGTCTTCAAGGTGAAAAGGAATTCTTAGTGGAAATTCTCATGCTTTCTCTTTTGCGCCACCCAAACCTTGTACATATGATTGGATACTGTGCTGAAGGCACCCAGCGTCTTCTTGTTCTTGAATTCATGCCCTTAGGATCGCTCGAAGCACACCTTCATGGTACAATCCTGATTCCTGAATGCCTSGATGCTGTTTGACTTGTTGCATTATGACTATTACTTCCCCTCTTCTCCATTTCTCATTGATTTTATGTGAGACTAACCCAGTTTCATTAATTATGAATAGCTAAAATGTGRTCAACTTTGCAGATCTTCCACCTGACAGGGAGCCATTGGACTGGAAAACAAGGATGAAAATTGCAGCTGGTACAGCAAAAGGAGTGGATTACCTGCACAATGAAGCAACTCCGTCGGTTATTTACAGGGACTTAAAACCATCCAATATTTTACTAGATAATGACTTCAACGCAAAGCTCACTGATTTTGGGCTTGCAAAGTTTGGTCCAGTTGGAGATAATTCTCATGTCTCCACTAGAGTCATGGGTACTCATGGATATTGTGCACCTGAGTATTTTTTGACTGGTAAATTGACAGCAAAGTCTGATACATTTAGTTTTGGAGTGGTCTTGTTGGAGCTTATTAGTGGACGTAAAGCTGTTGATACGAGTACTCGTGGTGGGCGGACTTCTCTTGTTGATTGGGTAATGTTTTATCTTTTCTTTAATATTTATGTGATGCTGTGCCAATTGTCTGGTCATCTTGTTAAATTTGTTTGTTCACTCGTCGTATTCTCATTATGTTTTAAGCCTTCTGTTTGTGAAATTGGTTTTTGATGGATGAATCTAGAAGTTTAAATGATAGATAATTTGTCACCTACACTTGAAAAACACTTCCTGGTTGTTACATGGTATTTTTGAACACAAGCTTCAATGAATGGTAATAATTATTGCTGTCGAATTAAGGAAGACAATGAGTTGCATGATCAAGACAGTTGGTAGTTAGGCTATTCTTCAACTTTGCTAACAAGTTGAAATATATGTGATGAACTCTTGTGTGAAAGGTTCATGCATGGTTTTGTATAGTTGCGTTAGAATCTTTTGGGATATAACCTCAGTCCTCGGTCAATAATATTACTCGTGTCCATATTTAATTTTGGCAAATATTGAAGGTTAAAGTTGTTTAAGTTTCAAGGATCTGATAGTGGTTGCAAATTGCAATTGCAGGCACGTCCTCTAGTGAATGATCCTATGAACCATTTGCAGTTAGCAGATCCGCGGCTGAAGGGGCAATTTTCTGTGTCTGCACTGCGCAAGGCTGTGGAGCTTGCAGCCATGTGCATCAGGGAAACAGCCCATGCTCGGCCCACGATGCAGGACGTGGTTCTTGCCATGAATCATTTGACTTCCAGGAAGTATGATCGTCCACACAGTGTATCTGAGGGCGTTGGAATAAACACTGGCCTGAAGGATACGCTTAAGACATCGACATCGACCAACGATATAACCAGAGAACAGGCTGTAGCAGATGCTAAATTGTGGGGGGAGAAGTGGAGAGAGAAGAGACGGCAAAGTGAAGGTGGTCGTTCTGAGGGGCTGAGCAGGTAGTTTATCTCCGACTTTGAAATCTTTAGCAGTTTATTTCCTACTCGAGCCATTAGTTGTTAATTACTACTGCAAATACTAACACCAATTCTCATAATAATGCAGTTGGGCTGCACAAATGCAAAGAGATCTGTAGATCAGAGTAGCTCAAGGTTGGTGTACTGCTCGGAGAGATACTAAAGTCGAAACTCTTAATAGTGTCGTAAATTTCAATGGATCTGCTGTAGCTATGGTTAGTTTTGTCTAGAGCGCGCATTTGCAAATTGGCATAGAATTTAGAAGGGAATGAGAAGTGTTGTACAAAATGATAACCAATTGATTGAGTCCAATTATGTTGCTTGTTTTGTTTTAAAAAATGGTAGGATGTAGAGGATAGAGTAGCAAAACTCATGCCATTGTTGTTAATTGTTGGTGGTGTGAATCAACTCCTCAGCTGGGTGTCTGCTAATTGTTGTTGTTTTAGCAATTCTTGTCCTTGTCAGAACTGCACAGAAATACAAATGCACATGCTGCTTTTATTGAATGTGTTTTCCATTTTAAACAAATGAATATGCTTCTATTCACTRTGAATATGATTGGTGTTCAAACAAATTTAAAACATTTTTGAATGAAGTCATTGCATGAGATTGTGAATTAAATTGTCAACTAGTCTAATTGTTGGGTTGGCCAAGAGCAACTTTGTCATTGAAAAATTATAGTACAACAGGAACAACACTCACCATGGTCTATCCATCCATGATCCATCATTCATTTTGTGGACAAATTTCAGAGCATTCATACTTGTACTTCTCAAAATGGGCACAAGTCCACCATTTGTATCTTGTACCTATCCATTGCTCGATTGAACACGTCTTTAAGACTTTAATCAAAGTTGCAATCTATTTTTGTTCCCCCTAGCTACCATGTAATATCACCYATCTAAMTTATAATTTTTGTCGTGACTAAAAAAATSAACAYATTTGACAATGAAATAAGAAATAACAAGTTAAGAACATTGCATAGTTAAGCACAAATATCATCCTTGAAGTCTTTGAAAATAGTTTATTTTACGACAAATATAATCCAACATAATACGTATATACGGAGTAGTCAAATTTTGAATGAAATATATATATATTTTTCAATTAAGCACCAAAGTCAAAGTGTAACTATGAGCTTCCATTCAACTTGTATACTTTTGTATTTTATGAAAGCTATGTATCCATTCCCATACACTTGATTGAACCATGCCATAAATAAATTTTCTTTTTCACATATAACAAGTTAAAACAAAAATATATTGATCTTTTGTACTCCATAGTAGTTCTCTTTTGACACTATTTTTTTTTTCAAATGAGTGGTGTTCTAATCTAATAACGCGAAGCTATACTGCTAATAATAGGCCAATTCCAAGTTAATATATCTGTAATTGGGATAATATTCATCACATTTAAATATCTCTAAAATAAAACATCATTTATCCCCATTTAAAATCCTAAAAGCGTCGTGAATTTTCTCTTAAAATCCCAAATATTATCGAGATAACATCTAAATTTCASAGTGATCAACCCGACATCCATCATAAAACCACATAAAGAAATTAGAATGCCCCAAATCAAAGCATTACTCAAATCATTACTCATTAGTGTGGGAGTTGCAAATAGTAGGGTTAAGCTTATGTAGAATGGCTAAYAGTGAAGAAGGAGCAATTAGTTAAGCCCTAAACAATTGATCAAAGAGCAAAAAAGCTGTCTAAATGGACCAGACCAAGTCACGTTATCAAATTAGTTTGAACATCCTGTAAAGTTTCTTCTCTCTCTCTCTCTCTCTTCATCACCCCCCACCATCAGAGTCTTCACTCATTCCAGGAAAAATGAGGAAAAGGCAACAAAAAATGCTTCCATTAAAATAAAAAAAGAAAGAATCTTTATTAGTGTGTTTGATCAAAGAAAGCAAACCCTTGTTACAGGAAGAAGAAACAGTAAACCACCAACTTCCACCATCATCATCCCCTTTTCTTCTTCTTTGTTCTTGCATTTTGTTTTTTTACTGCTCAATCAATTCGTTTTTGCTTTCGATTTTGTGGGTCTCAAGGTCAAATGCTTTCGATGTTTAACCCAAAACCCTAGAAAAAAGTTTCAAACTTTTTTCATTTTTCTGGGTTTCAAAAGTTGGTTCATTTTGGGAGAAACATACCCAAAATATAAAAAATAAAGGGGAAAAATTAAAGTGGGTTTAAAGAGAGGATGTACGTCGTGCCACCGCCTTCTCAGAAGTCGGATCCGGCATCTGGGTCTACTGATTTGAGGGTTTACCAAACGTGGAAAGGCAGTAATGTAAGTCCTCTTTTCTTCGGTTTTATTTTTGTTTTTGGGGGAAAAAATTGTATCTTGGACTTTTTCTTTTGTCATTTTTGAAAGTTGTGTTTTTGGGTATTGAAGTGTTGAGCTTGTTGTTTGTTCAGCCTGATTTCACTTGGCAGATTTAGTTGTAATGACAATTAGGGATTGCTGCTTTTTGTTTGGAGCTCAATATGCTTTATTGTGCAATTGAATATTGGAAGTCTTGATAGTTTGAAGTTTGAACTATTGGGGTAAAATGTTGGTGATTATATTGTGTTTATGGCAAGAAAAGGGTTGTTCTTTTTGGTACAATGCTGCTCAACTGAAGAAATAAGAATCTGAACTTGAGAGAGTTAGGTGTATTATCATCTTGAAACTTTGAGGTTTTCCTATAAATTGCTTATTGTTCACTGAGCTCCTTAGCCCTGGTGTGTCTATGATAGCAAAAGGTTTAAACAAATGTGTTTGAGTTTGTGCTGGTAATTTTCTGCTATACATTATAATGTACTCAAAACGACCAGTCTTATCATCTTGACTTATTTCAAATAAGTAGATGAAATAGCCTTTCTACTGGAAGTAAGGGTTTGCATGTTGGACCCCCTCAGTGTCTCAGGCGCTCAGCTATGTTCTGTTCCTTAAACCCGGCATAGGAAGAAAGCCCCTAAAGAATTTAAAGCTCTTGTTAAATGTATTCCCTCTTCGGTTCAGAACTTCTTCATTTTCTCTTTACTATCCTAGTATCCTCTGGGTGGGCGGTAGTGCGTTATTAAACGATGGAGGTGTCAATGTATGTATATGTTGTAAATAAAAGTCTCATGTCAATGATCGTGGTGAAGCTTGTCCTGCTCCATGAATCTTTTCTTCATTGATCAATTTGTGTTATTGTCCAACAACACTTTAGAAGTTTAGATGGTCCAATTGATTGGTAATTAAAATAATTAGGTAAAGCACATGGTTTGGAGGGAGTTCTATAACTCAGAGTATGGGTATGTTTCATCAATTATCTATTAAAGTACTAATGCCTACCAAAGTACCAAATGACTAGTTGTCTATGTGTKGGTGACAATAGCACTTCAGTTTATATGATGGCTGGTGTAAGTAGAAATTTGTGCTCACAACTTGTATTCGGAGAGAACTTAATGCATAAACACCTACAGACTTTAGGTTTTGTTCATGTCGCTTTCATCAACCTTTTCTTCTCCCGTAAGTTGTTCCATTATCCACTAAAACATATGTAATGTGATACCCTGATTGAATATATATATCAGCATTTTCATGGGTACTTGTATTTGGAGCTATCTATATTTGGTCATCAATCTGATCCTTTTCATGTGGAACTGCTGAATTAATCTATATGTTAAACTGTTAAAGAGGAAACTGTGCTGATCTATGAATTCTTCTACATGTTAACACGTGCAAATTAATAGCACTCTTTTAACTATCTTTGCTGTATGAGTCATAGTTAATGCAGTGATACACTATGTTTTTGGCAGTCTTTGGTCTATTTACTCCTTTTACTGTTGCAAAACTATGTTTCAACATTCTATGTTAGTCTCAAATTCTTGAAGGTTATTAGATGTTTGAGATTTGAAAGCAGTATGGTATGGCTGACTAGCTGAGTGACCATCATTTGACGAGCCCAGTATACTTTTTAAACTTTTAACTTATTGATTGTTGCTCTGCAGAAATTTTTGCTTCAGGGACAGCTAGTATTTGGACCAGATGTGAGATCATTGTTTTTGACCATATTCCTCATTGTTGCCCCAGTTGCAGTCTTTTGTGTATTTGTTGCTAGAAAGCTGATGCACGTTTATCCTCATAATTCTGGAATATCAATCTTGGTGGTGGTTGTGGTGGTCACTGTCTATGTGAGCTCTCCTTCTCTCCTTTGCTCTTGACCCTCTCTCATGTTGTGACATCTTTTCTGATCTTTTCTGCTATTTTTCTCTTCTACTTGTTCTCAATTTGTAATATTTGGAAAGACAAAGACCATACTTCTCTGACTTTTTTTTTCATTTTCTTGCAATATATTGTTCAACCATTTAACTTATCATTCATGACTGTTGTAGTTGGGATGGCTTGGTAGTTGATTGTTTGCTGTCAGTTGAACTCTTAACACCAATGGCCTAATTGTGCTGAAAGCTTATGGAATGAATGAAAATTTACATTACTGCATGATGTGTGGGTAAAGGGCAAACTAAGACATGAAATGCCGATCTGCATGAGTGAAACCTGTAGATTCCCAAGTAGTAACTTGTCTGTTCTTAGCAAGCAAATATGTTTACTTGGTAGCTTTTAATCTATAAGGATGCAAGTACATGTTCTTGGTCTGTTCATCCCCTTGAGGAGTATATATGTGACTGTAACTTACATCCTTGTCTGCTGTAGGCTGTAGCCTTAGGCTGTCAATTTGATAAAATGATGTGGCTACTGTCTACTCTGTGTATATTCCCTTGTGGCTTAGAAAATATTTTAGCTAAGTGTTCTTGTGCATTAAGTTGTAATTGAATTGAACCCTAGTGCTCGAGGGTGATTTACAACCATTCAGCTAAAACGTACACTTGATCTTGAAGTGTCCTTTTATGTCTATAAAGTTAATACTCTACCGCTTCACTTCTTTTTGATGGCTGTGTTAGTTTGTTCTTGGAGCAAGAACTTAGTTTAAAGAAGTATTATAATTGTAACTGAAGTTTTTTTTTTTTTTTTTTTTTTTTTTTTTTTTTTTTTTTTTTTTTTAAAATTAGCTTTGCTTTTGGTTCTTATCAATTAGCATTGTCCAATGACTTAAACTAAAGTCCATAATGCTCTTTTTTTAAATCCCTTTTATATATCTGCTGCCAGTTTTTCAGCTAGTTAAGGAGTAAGTTTGCGTATGACATAATCCATTTACACTACCTATGTGTTGGTATTATTGTGCCAAAATGCATCCATTTTGTCAAACCCGTCTTTGATTTTTGATGCATCTAGACTTTTCCTCTTATAAATTTTTTGGCGGGCTATGTGGAGAACTGTAGTTAACAGGTTTCTTTGAGTATTACAGTAGTTTCTTATAGTGAAACAATATTAGCATGTTGAGTTCTTACACTTGTTCATTTTTCAGGATTTAGTCCTTTTGTTGCTTACTTCTGGAAGAGATCCTGGAATAATTCCTCGCAATGCACACCCTCCAGAACCTGAAGTCTATGATGGAAGTGCCGAAACTGGGGGTGGCCAAACGCCACAGCTACGTTTACCTCGCATTAAAGAAGTTGAGGTCAATGGCATCCCTGTGAAAATCAAATATTGTGATACTTGCATGCTTTATCGACCTCCTCGCTGTTCACATTGTTCAATATGCAATAATTGTGTGGAAAGATTTGATCATCACTGTCCGTGGGTCGGGCAATGCATTGGGCTGGTGAGTACCTACTGTTTGCTTCATTAGGTAGTGGAAATTTGACATTTATGCATCAGCTTGTGGCTGAGTTTTGTTTTGGGACAATAGAGTGTAAACATGGACGTACAAATTTTATTAGACTAATCTTCTTGACTTCCTGTTAATAATTTTTTCATAAGAATAAAAGAAAATCTTTGCACTTTTTTGTGGTTTTTTTTTTAAATAAAATAAAATTGCGCGTGTTGTTTTTTCTGTGCTTGAATATCATGACATGTATAGCATTAACCTTGAAGTTCTTACTTTCGTTACAGACATACCATTTGGGATAAGTTTTTTGCGTACTCTGTTTTCTCTTGAAAGAGGACTATATAATTTCTCTTATGGTTTTTGTTTGGTGCTAGCACCATTTTATATTGGAATGTTTGAGAAGCTTCATTTTAAGTATTCAATGCTTACATAAATTGTTTTTGTCTGCAGAGAAATTACCGATTCTTCTTCATGTTTGTCTCCACGACTACGATCTTGTGTATATACGTTTTTTCATTTTGCTGGGTCTACATCACGAGGATCATGGATGCCGAAGGGACGTCAATATGGAAAGCTATGATTAAGACTCCTGCCTCTATTGTTCTTATAATATACACATTCATAGCAGTTTGGTTTGTAGGTGGCCTTACAGCCTTCCATTTGTATCTGATAAGCACAAATCAGGTAATACATTCATTTTATATACTTCCTCCGTTTCTCTTTAGTGGCAACTTTGAGCGTGACACATACTCCTAAGCGAAATTTGGTTGAGTGTGAAAGTGAAAGAGAGAGAAAGTGAGGCATGTGATTAAGAGAGAGAGAGGGAAAAAGTGACATGCATAAAAGGAAAGAAAAATTAGTTGTCATTACTTTGATATTTTCCAAATTTGGCAAAAGTTGCCACTAAAAAGAAACGGAGGAAGTATATTTTCGCTTCTAAGCTCTGATGTTTTGCTGTTACAGATTTTCAATCCTCATGTGTACTGTGCTTATACTTGTGCTAAACCCTCTACTTGTGCTTCCATTTTCCCTTGCAGACAACATATGAAAATTTCAGATATAGGTATGATCGACGGGCAAACCCATACAACAAGGGAGTTGTAGAGAATTTCAAAGAGATATTCTGCACCAGCATACCCCCTTCAAAGAACGACTTCAGGGCCAAAGTGCCTAGGGAGCCTCCTCCATCAGCCCGGGCTATGGGCGCTGGATTTGTCAGCCCAAGCATGGGAAAGGGCACAGATGATATAGAGATGGGCCGAAAGGCAACATGGGGCGGAGAATTTGGGCCTGGCCTTGAACCCGGTGAAGGGCAAGTTAGCGACAACGACATCCTCAATATCAAAGATGGTAGATTAGGTGAGGCATCTCCAGAAGTTAGGGGTCATGTGGATGAAATGGGGGAACGTGGTGCACTGCACCCTAGACGTTCTAGCTGGGGAAGACAAAGTGGGAACTGGGAAATGTCACCTGAGGTTCTTGCATTGGCTGCCCGAGTGGGTGGCAGCAGCAATACTGGGTTGCCTGCTGGGAACCAGCATACAGATGTGAAGTTGTGAATTTTGACGCCCCCAGGGAAAATTTGAGATTTTTTTTGTTTGGTGTGTTCTCTAGTTTCTGGGGCGTGAATCTGACCTCGATTTGATTAAGGAAGCTTGGTCATCCGATTCGACTGCTCGTTTTTACTTATATGTGAATTTGTAGGGATCAATCTGTTGTTGCTTAGTGGTGTTGATATTCAGTTGTCGGAAAATGTTGTTTGAAAAAATAGATACAGGTGTGATGTATGAATTCCTCTTCTATATTTTCCTCCCACATTGGAGTTCTTTGTATTGTATTTAGTACTTTCTGTTTGTAGTCTCAGAYTTAATCTCACTCAGTATTTTGTTATCCTTGTTCGTGTGGTCAATGCATGTTCACAAATCACAATGGATGCCAAAGTGCAGTGTGAAGTTCCGCTTCAGAGGAGAAACCTGCCGATTCACTTTGCTTTTGGCTCTTTAACTTCACTGCCCTATTCATGGAGACGTTCTAAGTCCGACTGGTCTGGTAAGTATTCCGCATTGGGTGAGAGTGATTTTATGGTTTTAAGAACATTTTGAACAAGGGAGTACAAAATTCGGCGAGCAAGCAAGAAAATACAAGAATGGGGTATTAACATAGTAAGAGGGTTTGTAATTTACTAATTTGGATGAAATTGGTGGTGTAACCGCGTAAGTGTTGTTAACAATTGTTATGTTTTTTTCAATTTATTTTCAATATTTATTATAAAGTAAATAAGATAAGTAAAGATTCGTATTAATAAGTTCAGAGAACGTACTTGTTTTTTCGTCTCTCAAAATAAGTTTAGATGAGTATAGAAATAGGAGTGAATGATACCTCGTGTGGTTAAARTTTTTCTTTTGGTCCTATGTAATCATGGGATTGAAYTTTTTACAATTTCGACGCCAATCGACTTAACCATATTTAGCTTATTTTTCACRTCCTTGAGTATCTATGTTTAACAATTTCCTAAAATATTGCTTTGTTTTTAGGGAAATGARTAAGAAACTAAAAGTGGAAAGAAAAAGTTCAAATAAGCATTAAATATCTCAAATAATGTGTAATTTTGTAATGATTTTCTAAATTATTTTCACTTTAAAAARTTTATTTAATGCTTATCCATAACCCTTTGGACTATACTTAGCATTTTCCTTGTTTTTATTTACTTTGGGAAGTACTAAAAAAATTGAGGTAAGATTAGATTAGAGTAGAAAACAAAATAGATAAAAGCTAACAAGCGTCCCTAGGACGYTAGATAAGATAACCAAAATTGAAAATATTAAATGAATATAAACATTAATTACATCGATTGACGTATAAAATTGACATACATTTCAAGTTTATAGTCATTTTAGAAAATATATTTATAACTTATCTAATGTCTCAGAGCGTCCATTAGCAATATCAAACAAAATAAGAGAAAGTGATCAATTGACAATAATAAAAACTTAAAAAGGTGAAAGTCAAACTTTGGAAGGTAGCATCTGGGTCAACACATGGACAAACTTTTGTTGGGTAATAACTGCTGACTTTAAATAAGACAAAGAGAGAGAAAGTGTACGATTAAAAATAATTTTTAAAAAATTAAAATTTAAAAATGGGACATAAATGCTTCAAATGAAAGCTGTTAAATGTAATTTGTCTTGGAAGTACCCAAAATAACACAGTAGGCTTTTCTCGGAAAAAACTTGGTTAAATCACGAGGGATGCCTAGTCCATCCAATGGATTGATAAAAATTGTCAATCCAATGGCATTTTAGTAAATAAATGGAATATTTTATTTACAACATTGCCATTTATCTTTTTCTTTTTTTCCATTTATTTACCAAAATATCATTGGATTGTCAATCCATTGGATTGACTAGGAATTTTCCTTAAATCACGGGATAGACTACCCACCCATAATATATGGTTAAACATAGATACTACCCACCGAGTAAGACTTGTAAAATATTAGTATTATTCATTTGGTAGTAATATTACTCAAGTTTCCTAAAATATTGCTTTGTTTTTAGAGAAATGAATAAGACTTGTAAAATATTAGTATTTAAACCAAATTGTTTTCTACTAAAATATTACTACCCACCCATCATAATTGCTTCAAGTTTTTTTTGTTACGAGTCAATTATATTATTATAATTGTTATTTATATATATTTAGTATTCTTACCGTATATTTAATTCGATATTGCTAACGGGCGCTCCGGACGTAAGATAAGAACTAAATACATTTCCTAAAATGGTAAATTTTGGAATACATAAACATATCAAAATCACACGTCATTCGGTGTAATTAAATGTTATATTCATTTAATATTTTCACTTTTAGGGACGCTCGTTAGCTTTTGTCTATTTAGTTATATCTAACGTTGGACTCTTGCAGCTTAAGYAGTGATCCTAATAAGATAAACCAAACCAAACCAACGCCCTACTTTATTGCTCGGAGACAGTGCTCTCTCTTCCCTGTGCTTTGGGAATGTCACACTTCTTTCTTTCTTTCTCTCTCTTTTTTAAAATCACCTCACTCTTTGACTTTGCTATTCTGTTTAAATTTTGGTCACATGATTACAAAATTTACACTAGTTTTGTGATGCATAATGCATACTTCCAATTTTGTCATGGATGTTTTGGAAAGAAAACTATTGGAACTCTCAACTATTGGCTTCCTACATTTAAACCCCACATTTTGTATTTTTTCCTGCATTACAACTAAGATGATTTTTCGGTTATCTCCATCATTAATGTACCAGTTTTAATTGTTATACTCCATTCGACTCATTTTATATGCTATATTTGCTTTTCGACACTATTTYATTTTGTTGTTTGATCGTATTTATTTTTCTATATATAAATAAAAAACATAATCATATATTAGATCTTCTTTGATTCGTCTCGACGAGTATATACTCCGTAACTTTTATAATTTTTTCTTATATACTTCTTCTATTCCTAAATGTTCTACTCATTTCAGTTTAGCGCATGCCAATGCGCGTTTCGTTTTGATCACATGTTTAATTATAATTACCAAAAATTATATTTTCTTGTAGTTTTCATTGAGACGAATCAAACAAAATTTCACATGAGTATATTTTGACTTATATGTTCCTGTAAAAAAAAAACTTATATGTTAAAAGAAATTTATAAGATTATCTCATGTTATGAATAGTGTCAAGATTACAAATATATACAACATTTAGGAACAGATGAAGTATAACTTAAATATAAACATTTAAAGATGCGTCTCGATAAGTGTGAAAAAACAAATATAACAAGTAAATTGAATCGGAGGGGGTACTATTATATGCGTACTTTGGGTCTATTTTATTAAACTTATTTTTACTTATTTTTTCTAATTTGAAGTTATTTTTTTCTAAATTTTTTTGGTGAAAGGGAAAAATAACACGAAGTAAGTTTTTTTTTCCTGATATGAACTTATGCGAACTAATTTTTCTGGAAATAAATAAAAATAAGTTGAACTAACATAACATACTCTATCTCTCGTAGATATGTTCATATGCTCTCTATTACACATGTTTTTATCATAAACTAGTATTCAAGCCCGGRCGTTGTCCCGRGTCATACATTTTAATTTTACTTTTGTAAATATATTTATTTTACCTATTAATTGATTTCACCATTTTTTATACATGCGATAATGTATAAGAACTGATATAATGAAATTATGATTGTACAATTAGTCAAACAAGTTGCGAAACTTTATAAAATGTGATAAAATTATACTATAGTATTTTGAAGGAAGTTTCAAACTTAATACTTATAAAAAATATTATATGCTGGTTGTTGTTATTAATATGATTGAATGTTGCACTACTTTTAAATTTATCAATCCACATGACCCAATTTAAAAAATGATATTTATTAGGTAGTGAATCAAGACAAAAAATTGAGCTAAAATCAAAATATAATGTCATTATCTTTATTTCTCTCTCCTACATATTTTATTTGATTGCRTATATTATCGCGCATCTCTTYAACGATGYGTTAATTAGTAACATGGAGCACGTATTCAATAGTATATTTTGACCTTGAAAATTATACATTATAAATGGAAAAAAATGTTCTAACTATTATTATTATTATTATTATTATTATTATAGATGTATGTATATTCATTGAAATCTTAAATAGAAAAAATGAGTTAAATCATTAAAATAAAATAAGGAGACGAAAAGATAGAGGGAAAAGAAGTACTCCGTAAAATATGATAAATATTTTAAAGAAATTAAAAAGTTTTATTATAAGATTATTGTATATATAATTACATGATGACATGTGGCATATCGACACTTGTCATTATTTTACCTCAAATGGAGTCCACGTGACGTGCCTACGTTGTTTGGCACGCCTTTTAATAATATTTGTAGATTTACAAATTCATACCACTTTAGAAAACATATTCAATACTTATATGCTGCTCTAAAGATTTTATGTCTCAATATTGCATTATTGATTACCCATGACGAAAAAATGGTTTAATGGCATGGAACATAATATATTTACAGCAACTATCAACATCATTACAGATTACAGCATTGTAATACGTACAGTAATACAAGTAAATTATTTATGAAGTTATGAATAGAAACCAATAAACCTTATTAAATGCCTGTGTTTTTTTAATTTTCATTTCTAGAAAAAGAGGAGAGAGAGAGAGAGAGGGAGAGAGAAGGAGAAAACACAGTAAGAAGCACTGTACTGCACTAGCTTAGAAAGTCTCCAACATGGGAAAATATATGTGGTATTGGTCAGCTGTCTTTTCTCCTCCTTTTCTCAACTAGCTTAACCATTATTTATCTCATTACAGTACTTCCTTCCTACAAGCAACCTCCATGCAAATGTAGAGTAGTAAGTTCAATTCACACATCACAAAAACACAAACAAAGTAATAGCAAGTTGTTTTCTTTCTTAACAATTACTTTCTTTTATACCACTCCTTTGTAAAACCTGTTTTAGCACATTTACTCCTACCACAGTTGAGTGAGTTGATTGTAATTCCTAAGTACATGTCTCAATTGTCCATTATATTTGGTTTTATCTTACATAAATGCATGTTTTGAAATTTTCAAGGGACTCAACTCAGTTTCTTTCTTATGTGAACAGAAAGATCAGAAGATGTTCAAGAATCAGTTGCAAGAGCTAGCACAGAGAAGCTGYTTCAACCTCCCATCTTATGTTTGCAGAAGAGAAGGACCAGATCATGCTCCAAGATTCAGAGCTTCAGTTAATTTCAATGGTGAAATGTTTGAAAGTCCAGGGTATTTCCCTACTCTGAGACAAGCAGAACATGCTGCTGCTGAAGTTGCTCTTAATGTCCTATCTTCTAGAGGGTCCAAGTACCTTACTGCAAGGGTTCTTGTATGTCATACTCATTTCCATATTTTATTTTTTATTTTYTTGGATGTGATGACTTGAAGAAGAAAAAACAAATGAAGTTTGAATTGATATATAAGAATGTTGGTTTTGTTTTGTGCTGTGTTGTTGTTGGGAAGGATGAGACAGGAGTGTACAAGAACCTGTTGCAGGAAACAGCACACAAAGCAGGGCTTAATCTGCCAGTATACACCACCATAAGAACAGGACCAGGCCATGTCCCAGTCTTCACTTGCACTGTGCAGCTTGCTGGTATGAGCTTCACTGGTGATTCTGCTAAGACCAAAAAGCAAGCTGAGAAGAATGCTGCTATTTCTGCTTGGTCTTCTTTGAAAAAGAGTATGTTTTGCTGGTTCTTTRCTTGTTAGTTTGCTTGCTCAGTTGATTGATTATATGTTAGAATATGCAGTGCCAAAACTTGTTAATACAAAGCAAGAATCAGCRGAAAAGCACAACTGTGAAGGAGTAGAACAGGATGAAGTGATTGTGACAAGGGTTTTATCAAGTTTCAGACCTCAGAAATCAGGAAGGCAAAAGGATCATAATCATAATCATAATCATCATCATAATCATCATCACCACCATCATCATAGTAGAAGATCAAGAAATGCAAGAAATTGGAGATCAGATGATTCAGTTAAGTGTTTTACTAGTTTACCCTGGAAGCATCCTTCATACTTTATTCCAAAATTTACAGCTGATCAACAACAACAGCATAAGAGCAGCTTTGTTGATCTTTTACCTCCACCTCCTCCCAGAACCATCTCAAAGATCTTACCTTTAACTTCAAAGARCAACCCCAGTGAGCATACCCAAGTGCATGATGGTAAATCTGATGATATCATGAAGAAACCAGCTGCTGCCAATCAACCACCAGCCCAAACCAAAGCCCAGACCCAGACCCATTTTAGGAACTTGTTTTTGGGACAGGGTTCATCCTCACTAGGCTGTGCTCAAATGGGCATTATGGGAAATTACAACAGCAAACTCAAAGGAATTGCACCTGCTGTCCAAATCAGATCAGTGATACCAGTTTGTGCAGCACCACCTCCCTCATCATCTTCCACGTCATCAGTCAAACCCTTGCCTTTGACCATAAACCCTCCTATCTCTTCAGCAGAAAAAGAAGAGCCTTCTTCTTCTCCATCTCCTGCTGATACTGCTNTATCAACATCATTACAGATTACAGCATTGTAATACGTACAGTAATACAAGTAAATTATTTATGAAGTTATGAATAGAAACCAATAAACCTTATTAAATGCCTGTGTTTTTTTAATTTTCATTTCTAGAAAAAGAGGAGAGAGAGAGAGAGAGGGAGAGAGAAGGAGAAAACACAGTAAGAAGCACTGTACTGCACTAGCTTAGAAAGTCTCCAACATGGGAAAATATATGTGGTATTGGTCAGCTGTCTTTTCTCCTCCTTTTCTCAACTAGCTTAACCATTATTTATCTCATTACAGTACTTCCTTCCTACAAGCAACCTCCATGCAAATGTAGAGTAGTAAGTTCAATTCACACATCACAAAAACACAAACAAAGTAATAGCAAGTTGTTTTCTTTCTTAACAATTACTTTCTTTTATACCACTCCTTTGTAAAACCTGTTTTAGCACATTTACTCCTACCACAGTTGAGTGAGTTGATTGTAATTCCTAAGTACATGTCTCAATTGTCCATTATATTTGGTTTTATCTTACATAAATGCATGTTTTGAAATTTTCAAGGGACTCAACTCAGTTTCTTTCTTATGTGAACAGAAAGATCAGAAGATGTTCAAGAATCAGTTGCAAGAGCTAGCACAGAGAAGCTGYTTCAACCTCCCATCTTATGTTTGCAGAAGAGAAGGACCAGATCATGCTCCAAGATTCAGAGCTTCAGTTAATTTCAATGGTGAAATGTTTGAAAGTCCAGGGTATTTCCCTACTCTGAGACAAGCAGAACATGCTGCTGCTGAAGTTGCTCTTAATGTCCTATCTTCTAGAGGGTCCAAGTACCTTACTGCAAGGGTTCTTGTATGTCATACTCATTTCCATATTTTATTTTTTATTTTYTTGGATGTGATGACTTGAAGAAGAAAAAACAAATGAAGTTTGAATTGATATATAAGAATGTTGGTTTTGTTTTGTGCTGTGTTGTTGTTGGGAAGGATGAGACAGGAGTGTACAAGAACCTGTTGCAGGAAACAGCACACAAAGCAGGGCTTAATCTGCCAGTATACACCACCATAAGAACAGGACCAGGCCATGTCCCAGTCTTCACTTGCACTGTGCAGCTTGCTGGTATGAGCTTCACTGGTGATTCTGCTAAGACCAAAAAGCAAGCTGAGAAGAATGCTGCTATTTCTGCTTGGTCTTCTTTGAAAAAGAGTATGTTTTGCTGGTTCTTTRCTTGTTAGTTTGCTTGCTCAGTTGATTGATTATATGTTAGAATATGCAGTGCCAAAACTTGTTAATACAAAGCAAGAATCAGCRGAAAAGCACAACTGTGAAGGAGTAGAACAGGATGAAGTGATTGTGACAAGGGTTTTATCAAGTTTCAGACCTCAGAAATCAGGAAGGCAAAAGGATCATAATCATAATCATAATCATCATCATAATCATCATCACCACCATCATCATAGTAGAAGATCAAGAAATGCAAGAAATTGGAGATCAGATGATTCAGTTAAGTGTTTTACTAGTTTACCCTGGAAGCATCCTTCATACTTTATTCCAAAATTTACAGCTGATCAACAACAACAGCATAAGAGCAGCTTTGTTGATCTTTTACCTCCACCTCCTCCCAGAACCATCTCAAAGATCTTACCTTTAACTTCAAAGARCAACCCCAGTGAGCATACCCAAGTGCATGATGGTAAATCTGATGATATCATGAAGAAACCAGCTGCTGCCAATCAACCACCAGCCCAAACCAAAGCCCAGACCCAGACCCATTTTAGGAACTTGTTTTTGGGACAGGGTTCATCCTCACTAGGCTGTGCTCAAATGGGCATTATGGGAAATTACAACAGCAAACTCAAAGGAATTGCACCTGCTGTCCAAATCAGATCAGTGATACCAGTTTGTGCAGCACCACCTCCCTCATCATCTTCCACGTCATCAGTCAAACCCTTGCCTTTGACCATAAACCCTCCTATCTCTTCAGCAGAAAAAGAAGAGCCTTCTTCTTCTCCATCTCCTGCTGATACTGCTGAACAGCTCTCCAATGCTACCAAGCCTGTAGTGTGTTCTACCAGTCTCAGTTCTGAACTCCCCAAGTTGCAGCTAAAAGGGGATTAAATAGTTAGTTTAGAACTAATTACCATATAATTAAGTACCCTGTGTTACATTGACTTGTTTTTGAATATATTAACATGGGCACATGTCCAAGTGTCGCACTAGCAAATTTCCAGGACATGACATGCTTCGGTGCACAATCGCGTAGTATGTAATAGCTTATATATGTAAGGTGTCGATATCTATGTAATGATTTGTTACCGCGATGCTAGTAGTTATTGACACCGCCCCTCCGAAAAATAACAACGCAGTAGTAGTAGTAGCAGCAGCAGCAGTAGATGATGTAGTTAGTTAATTTTAGCTAGTGAAATGGTAATGCTAGTGAAGAGTCAATGTAACATAGTGAACTTTTGTGAAATGGTATAACTAGCCTTACTAGTTTAAGGCATGGTTTTGTGTCCTTGATGTGAATGAAACACTGCATGTAGTAAATTAGCAAGGTAGTGGGAGTAAAAATTGTTAGTGATGCAGCATTGTTTGTTTAAAATAATATTGTGAATTGCCATATTTGTTTGTTTTAGAGTTTGAAATTGTGTGTTATGGCAATTTGGCCGTTGTGCATTTACATGCACTGATAACTGACCGAAAGAGAAGGGCATTGAATGAGGGATGTGGTTTGTTAAGAGAGAAGCATTTATTGGAGGAGAGAGACAGACTGATTGGGGTAGATGAGATGAGATGAGATGAGAATACAAGAATTTTAAAATTACTATTTCASCATTTGTATTGTAAAAAATCAAGTATAGTTAGAAAGTWRATATGCGCACACCTTATGGTGTTATATATAGTTGTACACACAAGACACAACYTTTTTGTTTSACAATGAATGGTTGAATTGGCGACAATGAGTGTGCACAAATCAACTGGACGGAGGGAGTATTATGAAGTATGAATGTATGCGTGTAGGGGAATGGAGGATTGAAGAGGTGAGGGTGAGAATGGAGGAGGCAGACAATTGCAGTGATAAACTCATAAACGCAAATGCATTTAGAGAAAAGATAGTGAGTCAGACACAATTTATTAGGAATTGTCCTTTGTCATTAATGCTCATACTATCCCCTTCCTCCGGTTCTCCCTACCCCCTAGGGAACAATTACCTTGCTTCCCCAATATGCTCCACATTTTTTACACTATTTATTAGCGATCCAACTACGGTATTTACTTCTTTTTTCTTACTTGAAAATTAAACTAAGGAAATGGTAAGTATTTATAGATTTATGTTAAAATTGCACAGAATTTGATGTCATAAATGTTTACTTTTTTGAAACTTTTTTTTAATGTTATCCAATTATTTGATAACGATCCAAAATACAAGTAGAAAGTCGAACAACTAAATAAAAACGGGTGGAATAATTGTTTAAGAATTGTTTACACAGCTTTGTTTCTTTGAGGCCCAAAAAAGTTACTCCGTATTTTAAAAACGCCTTAAAACGTCATTTTAAAATTTGTTTAGAACAATTATTGGATTTAATCACGGGCAATGCATGTGTTGCGATATAATAGCGGTCACATTATATGATAATTTCATACCAATAATGTAACAAATGAAAAGAAATTGTAATATTTAAATGATTGAAATTTTAAATTTTCAATTTTACATTTTGTTACTAATTTAATAGTATTCTATGTTTGCAATTTAATTTAATTATCAAGGTAAAACTAACTTCATTAACATGATCGTAAATAGCAATAAAATATATTTATAATTCGAAAATTCAAATGAGCATTTTACTTTAAATAAATGGAATTATACAAGTATTTTTTTTTTAACCTTTTATGTGGGGAAAATGTATAATGGTTACAATTTATTTGATTTTCTAAGTGCATTAATCTAAGTTACATAAGGGAAGGGGGAGGGATGGTGTCCCCCCTCTTAAAAGTCGTAAATACCCTTAATAAATTGATGTATCTAAAAGACTTTAATACCCTTAATAAAAAAAATAGAAATTGATACCCTTAATAAATTACTCATTCTCTCATTCAATTAAAAATAGAGAATACATTTATTATGTAACTTAATTAGTGAAAAATTCAAAACAATGAACATTATTCTAAATTGAATTAAAACATATATGCAATATATTTAAAATTCAAGTTATAGTTACATACAAAATAATTAATAATAATTGTATTGATATTTAGTTATAAATCAATTTTTTTTATGAGTAGTTATAAATCTATTATATAAAAAAAATTAAAAATTATAATAAAATACATACTATATAATTATTTTTTATGAATTGCAATTTTCAAAGGTCTAAACACGCATCGCGTGCATAAAAACTACGGAGTAGTTAGAGTATATTGTTTGGGAGGATTAAGAAAAAAAGGAAAAATGACATCATTAATCATTTTGGTGGGAAATTTTTTCACGAGAAAATGTCATATCACAATGTATGACATGAACAATTGAACATGTCCTATTTGAGTTATAATTCGGAATGACTTGAGACTATTAGGAACACTATTGAAGTATGAGATTATGACGAGTAATCGGATGAGAGGAACGAGGAATTTTGGAAAGGTAAAAACTCAAGAGGAGGACAAGGAACCATTAGGTTTTGAGAGGAACTTCAAGACCAACAACTACATCGGTAACGGGGACTGCCAACCAATAGTGACGGCTGCCTTCCATTGGAAGAGGATCAGGGATAGATCTGGCCTTAGGGCTGATAGGAAAGATTGGCTTCAGACAGTGGTGCTAAGCAAAGGCCACATCACCAGCCGAGAGGAGACTATAAGCAATGAGGAGTCCGCTTTGGTTCGGGAGCTTCTGGCGGTTCAAGAGACGGCAACCTCACTTATCGCCGATAACTCCTTGCATGTCACGTTCCAAGGTCTTCACAAGGTTACAATTCAGACGATTATGGATAATAGATGCTTTAAGAATAKTATTAGGGTTCTTTTAAATAATGTCTATAATGTTTGTTGTTCTTTTCATTGTGCCAGTTTTAGTTGGGGGCTATGACCTCTTTTTCCACTTGTCAAAAAAAAGAGAGTTGAGTCCACTGAAGATTGGAAGATGGATCATTATTGGTCATTGAACAATAGGTCTATTATGACCC
>SNQN01000037.1:0-15000 GCA_008642245.1 Bassia scoparia | reverse complement strand
ATATATATACTTATTCTGTATAAAAAAAAAAGTGTAACACTTTCTTAATACATGTGAAATAGAACATATATTTACAAAAAAGTAATTTTATCAAGTAAAGTCGTCAAATTATCTTCGAAAAAAAACCTTTATAATAGAACATAATGTATACGAAGTATAAATTCTTATGTATGGTATAATAATATAGATGTTGGTCTTCAATTTTTGAAAATTATAAATATATACTACACGGTATAGTATTTCCCTAATTCACACAATAAATTATTTTTATTTAATTATTTTTTATATATCATAATCTATTTGTGCAATTTTATGTTCTTATATATCTTTCCAAACTGCAGTGCTCAATATTTTTTAATTTTTAAACTATACTATATACTAATATACATGATTGCGATACGTGTATATCGTGGCATTGGATTGACAATGTTGTTTTTTATTGCATGGTTATTTAATCTACTCCGTATACAATCTCTTATGTGAATGTACCGTGTTGGAATATTTTTAATACATGCACCATAAACTTTTTAATAATATAGATAGACAACTTTTATTGGGTCGCATTAGGACAACTTGCATCGACGAATATTATCTAGAAATCAAGTACCTCTTTCTCCAAATTATAACTATTTTATGACACTTTTTTACAATAGCGTTGGAATTTATAATTTACAATATGCAACATAATGCGTGAACAAATTGATATACCGTTATATCAAAATTGTACATGATGATATGCACCCTCAGGAAAAAAAGAAATGGAAAACCCTAATTCTCTCCAGCCTCCTCCCTCAACTGAAACCCTGGACCAACTTGATCGATCGAAGAAGAAGCCTAAGCGAAACATCACCCAATTTCTGTTTAATTCCTCTCCCCTGAATCAACCTCAAGATGTGGTTATGGAAACAGCACCGGGAGTCAATAACTCTGATGGGAATCCCCATGACTTGGGGAGAGTAAACAACCCTCCCTCCTTCAAAGATTTGTTCCAGCCTCCCCCTTCTGCTGGCCAAGGTTTGACCGGTGAGGACCATGATCTGGATGATGAGCTCATCTCCGATGATGAAATAGACGAGAAGAATATCCAGGAGACTGAACTCTGCCCTACTATTCGGCTGTCAAAGGATGAAAAAAGGAGACTCAGAGCCCCTTGGAAGCTTGCACTCATTATAAAGTTATTTGATGGTCGAATGGGCTATGCTCAGCTAATGAGGCGACTGAAAGCAAAATGGCAATTGCGAGGAGATCTAACCCTTACGGATATCGGATATGATTACTATGTGGCGCGATTTACCAATCTGGAGGATTACAATCATGTTCTCACACAAGGTCCGTGGATGATCAACGATAAATACTTAACCATCAGGAAGTGGGTTCCGAATTTCCAAGCAGATGATAGCCCTTTGAGGTACCTCACAGCATGGGTACGTATTCCACATTTACTTGTGGAATATTTCGATGTGGAATTCTTAAAGAAAGTGGGTAGCAAAATAGGGAAGGTCATCAAAGTCGACCAAACTACTGCAAATGCTACAAGGGGCCAATTTACGAGACTCAGCGTGGAAGTTGATCTTTCGAAGCCACTTTTGGCAAAGTTTCGTTTGAAAGGTAAGCTTTGGAGCATACAATACGAGGGGATACAGATGGTGTGCTACCACTGTGGACGCGTTGGTCATAAGGACACTGACTGCCCTACTATGGTGGGATCCACGGAGAATATAGAATGCAACACTAGGCAGTTGGTGCCACGGAAGGGTCCACCATCCTCTGACCTACTGGAAAAGGCAAACTATGGATCCTGGATGTTAGTCCAGAAGCCTACTCGATCTCGTGTGAGCAAACTGGCCAAAGCAACTAATGTACTTGTTGATAACCATAAGGGTTCTGTAGAAAATGGCCATGGGAGACCACCCCATCCTCCATCCCATGGTAATGGGAAATCCTCTACTGAGCCTTCCCTTAGTGCCCAGGGGTTAAGATTTGCGATCTTGGAGAATCAACCGCAGTTGGATGTTGATTCTGCTATGGGACAAGATATGGATATTTGCCAACCTAACTTGGGATGTGGGCAAGATTTGACTAAGACGTATATCTCGGGATCAGTTATTGATCTTCATATTGATACTCAAAATATCCTTCCCCAACACGACCCGACTTTAAATTCGTCAATAGATGCTGACATGCCACACCTTGAGGATATTCCCATCCCATCAACATCATTATTTAAGGAATCTAATATTGCGAATCCGATTCTCATTGAATCCCAAGCCCCTCTTGTACGTGCAACTAAAAGTCCTCCCACTTCTTCACTTCCTAAATCTAACCCTAAGCCAAACCCTAGTGGTCAAGCCCCGCCTACTGCCTTCTCCCAAGAACACTCTTGTCAGCAACCTCAAATCCACCCCCCCTCCAACCTCTCCCCTTATTCGACACACGTAATGCCGAATGATGGTCTTACCTCTCATCACTCAGGTGGACCTCCCTCCGGAAAAGATGTTATGTGCTGGGAGTCCAATGGACCGCCCATACATGGCCACTCTCCACCCCCTATTCCCCAGCATGGAGGTGCGCATGGAGGTGTGGAGGAACCCTCTTCCGGAGCCCTTAGACCTGATTGTCACCTTGACAATTCCTCATGAATTTCGACGACTTTTTGATTTTTTGCGTGATGCTTGTCAGGATTTTTTKCCCATCCCTCTATTATCCATGATTACTAATCAACCCCACATCGTTGATAACGTTGAAGGAATTTCCAATTTGATTTGGAATGTCCAAGGTGCCGGAAGTAAAGATTTTATTAGAGTTCTTAAGGAAATAATTCGCATCCATCGTCCCACCGTCCTGACTTTGGTGGAAACTCACATGGATGGTAATTATGCAGACAAGCTTACTCACACCCTAGGATTTGATAGCCATGTGCGTGTTGATGCTCAAGGGTTTAGAGGGGGCATTTGGGTGTATTGGCGGAAGCATCAGGTGTCAATTCTTCCAATAGGTTCGAACTCCCAGCATATTACAATGGAAATTTCGAGAACGGGAGAGATGCCGTGGCTTTTTTCGGCTATTTACTCAAGCCCTGATCCTTCGAAACGTCGTGTGTTATGGGATGAACTTCGTGATTTTGCTCCTTGCGGGTGATTTTAACGACACAAGGTTTACATGGGAACGAAGCTCCAGCTGTCCTGAAACCTCTCGAAGAGCTGCTGTCTTTAATGATTGGGTGAATGATTTGAACCTTCTCGAAGTGGAATTCTCTGGGCCTCCACATACGTGGGCCAGAGGTAACTCCCCTGTGACTAGGAAAAGTGCACGTTTGGATCGTGCTTTATGTAATGGTGAGTGGGGGACTATGTTTGATAATGCCAAAGTCAAACATTTAGCGGCGTTGCAATCAGACCACTGCCCCCTCCTGATCTCCCCTAATGGCTTCGCCCCCCTTTCTTCGGTACGAAAGCCTTTTCGTTTCCAAGCTGCTTGGTTAACTCATGAGCATTTCTCTCACTTTGTGGCGAAGAATTGGCATTCCGCTCAACCCTCCCCCTTGCATTACAAGCTCTTGCTGAGGATTTACAAATTTGGAATAGAGAGGTGTTCCACAATATTTTCCGGAAGAAAAAACATCTCCTTGCTCGTATTGCAGGCATCCAACGATCTCTTGCCACCAACCCTCACCATGGCCTACTTAAACTGGAAACGAAGCTCCGTCAAGAGTTGGATGCAGTGCTCGGTCAAGAAGAACTCCTTTGGTACCAAAAGGCTCGTGTTGAGTGGATCAATGATGGTGATCGTAATACCACTTATTTTCATCTTAGCACTATTGTTCGTAGGTGGCGCAATAAAATTAATGCTATTCGGGATGTAGATGGGCAATGGCTGCATGATCCTACACTTATTAAGGGTCGTATAGTGCAACATTTCCAACTTCTCTTTACGGAGGAGGGTGGTCCTGCTTGTTTTGACATCCCGCAAGATGTCTTCCCTGAATTGTCTCCTGAACATTGGTTGCTCTTGACCAGACCTTTCACGAATACCGATGTGGAAATGGCTATAAATGGTATCGGCTCTTTGAAAGCTCCGGGTCCGGATGGCTTTCAAGCTTTTTTTACCACAAGAACTGGGAGCTAATTAAGGAGCAAGTATTTGATACGACATTGCAGGTGCTACAGGGGAAGGGTATGCCGACCAATTTTAATGAAACCTTTATCACCCTCATTCCCAAAGTTGAGAAGCCTGAGCTCCCTTCTCAATTTCGGTCGATTGGCCTATGTAACGTGGCTTATAAAATTGTTTCGAAAGCCATTGTTAACCGCATTAAGATTATCCTCCCAACGCTCATCTCTAATACACAAGTTAGCTTTGTTCCAAGAAGGCAGATTACCGATAATATTGTTATTGTTCAGGAGGTTATCCACACAATGCGTCGTAAGCAAGGTGGTAAGGGCTACATGGCACTCAAAATCGACTTCGAGAAAGCTTATGATCGTTTACGATGGGATTTCATTCGTGATACCCTTGTTCAAATGTGTTTGCCAATCTCTCTGGTGCATCTTATCATGGAATGTGTCTGCTCTCCTTCGATGTGTGTTTTATGGAATGGTGAGCCTACGGATACGTTCAAACCATCCAGGGGAATTCGCCAGGGGGACCCTCTATCACCCTATCTATTTGTGATGTGCATGGAGCGATTCTATCAAGTTATTGAAGACTCCATCTGCAAGAAACAATGGAATCCTATTCGGGCTAGTAGGAATGGCCCCATACTCTCTAATCTTTTCTTTGCGGATGATATCGTCCTCTTCGCCGAAGCCTCCTGTGATCAAGCCTCCATCATTATGGATTGTTTGCATCGGTTTTGCCAGGCGTCGGGACAAAAGGTGAGCCTACCAAAGTCACGGGTATATTTCTCTCACAATGTGCCCTCTCGGTTGCAATCGGATATCTGTACCACGTTACAAATGGAAGCCACAGAGGACTTTGGGTTCTATTTAGGGATGCCCACTCTTACTAGTCGAGTTACCAAGGAAACCTTTGCTTACCTCTGTGAAAAAATTGATCGACGGCTTGCTGGATGGAAAACAAAATATTTATCCCTTGCGGGCCGTATTACGTTGGCTAAATCCACACTTTCGACCATGGCTTCGTATGCTATGCAATCGGCCAAATTACCCATCACCACTTGTGACTCTATTGACAAAAAAATACGACGATTTATATGGGGTGGCAGTGAGCAACAACGGAAAATGCACCTTCTCTCTTGGGAGACCCTTCAACAGCCCATGGATACTGGGGGCTTGGCTCTTCGATTAGCTACCCAAATGAATGCGGYGTTCCTTACAAAGCTTGGGTGGAGACTCCTAACTGAACCACAAGCTCTTTGGTCCCGCGTTCTCCGATATAAGTATTGCCATGGTCGTTGTGATATTGGGATGTTCACACCCAAGTCCTCACAATCGAACGTTTGGAAAGGGATTACGGGTAATGCAAAATTCCTTTGCGAGGGTAGTCGGGTTGCTGTGGGGAATGGCTCCTCTACTTCTTTTTGGTACCACCCGTGGGCTGGTGACCACTTGCTTTCCGATGAATCTACCGCCCCAATTTYTGAGGCAACTCTAACAGCTACGGTTGCGGACATGTGGGACYCTAATTCCGGATGGAAATGGGATGCCTTTGCAGATTTCCTACCCAATGCCTCCCTGCAAGTTATTGCTTCCCATGAGCTGCAAGATGATCCAACAATGGGTGATTTACTTTATTGGAAATTTGGCAAGCAAGGAAAATTCACCATCAAATCTGCAATGCGTATTATTCGCAAAGATGATAATGTTTCTGGTACCCAAAGTTGGAGTGTGATTTGGAATGCCCCCATTCATCAGCGCATTCGAGCCTTTCTTTGGCTCGTTTTTCATGATCGTGTCCTTAGTAATGCCAACAAAATGAAAAGGGGACTCCTCAATTCCCCTGCCTGCCTTGTCTGCAACCATGCGGAAGAAACGACGCTGCATCTCTTGAGAGATTGTGATTTTGCTCGTGGAGTCTGGAACCGTATTGGAGCCCCCCAACGTTTCCCTGAATTCTTTCAAGGGTCGCTACAGGTCTGGGTGGCCTCTAATCTTACAAATGCGGGTGCAAGCAGGGCCTTTAATTGGGCGACTTATTTTGGCATCACGGCATGGTGGATTTGGCGATGGCACAATAGCTTAGTGCATGATCAGGCACATTAACTCCCATACGATTTGGGTGCCTTTCTTAAAATACGCTATGATGATGCATGTCATGCGCTTAACCTACAGTGTACCTCCTCGGTGGCAGTGCCCCGTGTGGAGACCTTGATAAAATGGGTTACTCCTCCCCCTTTCTGGTATGCCTTGAATACTGATGGGGCCGCTAAAGGGCAACCAGGGAGAGCTGGTGGGGGAGGGGTCATTCGTACTTCCTCTGGGATGTTTGTCTCTGCTTTTAGTTCCAAGTTTGGGTGCTGCAAGGCATTCAGAGCGGAATTGCGAGCAGTGCTCCGTGGGCTGAAACTTGCTCGGGAGCTCCATATTCGAAATTTAGTGGTTCAAGTTGATAATGTGGCTGTTGTGCGCCTCCTTACTAATAATCACACTTTCCAGGGTGAATATTGCAATTTGCTCACTGCTTGCAAGCGTTTACTAACCCTGGAGGATTGGGTGACACGTCTTCAACATACTTATAGGGAAGGAAATCAAGTGGCTGACTGGCTGGCTAATCGAGGGGTGGAACAAGACGAAATGATCATTGTGTATCAAGGCACTCCGGTAGGGATTAGACATCTTTTGGAGTTTGATATTTTAGGAGGTGCTGTGCCTCGTAGTATTGTAGCTTAATTAGTTTTTTTTCTTTATTGGGGCCTTGCCCCTCTTTAGCACCAAAAAAAAAATTGTACATGATGTATTTTAAGTATAATAGAACTTATATTTTTTATGCATTGTAGTATTTAATAACATGATGATAGTTTATTCGATAGCTTATTAAATTATATTATCCTATCATACAGAATGACTAATCATTTTTATACTCAAAATGATATATATCTTTGACACTTTAGTTGTATTTAAACTTTGTTAAAAATTTAGACATTTACTCTATTTAATTGTCCCATCATCTTATTTTTTTTCACCGTGCTATTGTACGGGTCAAAACTAGTTTCCTATAAATTTAATGAAACGTGATGAAACAGACACAACCTAAGAGAATTATCCACAACGACAAGCACCAAACCTTGTAATTTTGTTTGTCACTTACTTTATTATAATTCAATTTTTACACTTTTTGGTAAAACATAGCTAAAGATATAACGAATATAAAGTATGCATCGAAAAGCATGAAAATGAGAATATTGCGATTAACATGGTTCAGAGGAAGTACTTTTTTAAACAACATCATTTTCAAGTTATAACTATCTATAATGACATACTACAAAGAGTTAAACTGGATCACTTTGGATTTAATCTCATAGTGAAAAAAGAAGGTAGGACGCAAAACCTTATAGTTCAACAAAGCTATAAGGTTGAGAGTGAAGGATAGGTTGTTGTTACAAGAGTAACGTGAAGAATGAGCTGGATAACTAGAGGGGTGAATAGACTCTCCCTAGTCACGTCTGCACTTGAATGTCAAGAGGTTAAGGGACCGGTACGACTCTCGACAGGCTGATGTGGACCAAACTCTGGACTTGGGCTGAGCTTTGGACAGAGAAGGCTTCGTTCAAAGGTTGATTCGACGTTAGAGGCTATCGACCTGGGGATGATTCGCCTAAGAGGAGCTCTCGACCAAATGAGGGTTCGACCGAGAGAGGCTTCGTTCAACACCTGAAACAAAGGAGATAATCTATCGATTATCCCCTCTCCGATGCTTAAGTCAGCCAATGAAAAAGGAGGAAAGAGAATAAATGAGATGAAGTAAGAGAATCTCCCCTTTTAGTGAAAAGACTGAGGTGATGTGATTGATGTGAGGAGTAAATGATGTGTGTTGGGTAAGGTGCAATGATTGGGGTATTTATACTATTCCCAAGAGTTGCATCTTCCAACCACATTGTCACACGTGGCTCTAGGCCATAGGTCATGAACACTGGGATGGCCTTGTATTTACCATATGAGACCCATGATGATGTTTCTAGGGTTTCCCAATTCTGGGATTATTCCCTTATCAGATCAGTGATTAATCAATGACCTAATAATGGTCAGTTGCTTGAGGCCCAAGTTCTTGCCTTGGTTGACACTTGGCAGAATTATAAGGGGCACAAGTCATCTGTCTCTTCATCACACATGGCACATTTCAAGGTCGCCACGTCACCCTATTGAGGTCCACGTGGCATCCAACTTGGATGCCACATCATTTACCCCTCAAATTGAGTCAAATAATTACGATTGACTCAATTTGGGAACTTTTTGGCGGGAAAAATTTCGAAAGGTGGTACCCAGTTTTGAACAGGGTACCACTGGTTGAACTCCCTCGTATGATCGGAGGGGTAGGTGAAAAATTTTCACCTACCTATATAAGCCTCTGAGGAGAGAGAAAATCACATTTATTACATTTCTCTCTGACTTCTCTCTTCTTTCTCTCACTAGAATTTACATTTTTACTGCCGAGCATTCGACTTCCCTTTTCTATCCCTTTTGAAGCATTTCTGAGGCCGTCGAAAGATTCCTTTATCCGTCGAATTCCCTTCCGAGTAAACAGGTAATCTCTTTTTCCTTGAATTTCCTTGAATTTCTTGTTTTTTATTTCTTGTTTTTCCTTGATGCCTTTTAAGATGGGTGTTGGGGGTGTGATTAAACCCAAACCAACATCAAAACCGAGAAATCGTACCACCAATATTTGGTTTTCATTCATCGTTCTTGCCTTATACAAATTACAGATCTCAAAATGGCAAGAACGAAGCAAACACGTCGACTACCCTCTAGAGAGAACATCACAATCGAGGTCCTAACATCGGAGCTGGTACCCTGCGAGGAAGGCCAAGCTATGCCTCCTCCTGAGACATCGAATCGTTCTAGCTCCTCTGAGGATCTAGAAGACGACGATGATGCCGAGGTTGTCCCAACTGGACGAGCCATTTCTTCTACCTCCAGTGAAGAAGAAGAAGAAGTAGTGGAAAAAAATGCGAGGACGTCGAAGGTGAACGACGAAGAGTCAAGACGACTCTTCGTCGTATGGTGATGAATCGTCTAGCGATGGCTCAGATGGTGAGTCATCCGTTAGTAGTAGTAGTAGTAGTTCGACACAAGAAGAAAATCTACCAACACCTACCAAGAAACAACCTTCGAAGAAGGTAAAATTATATGTGCCGAAAGGTAAGGAGGCACTCTATAATGTGAGGATTTTTTCCACAGTTCATGACAAGTTAACCTGGTTGGCTACCACCCTTCGTCATGAATTCGGCATACCTCCTCGACAAAAGTTTGTCATTCCATAAGTTGGGGAGACAATCTGGACTGCCCATATGGCTATCACCCATTATACCTGGAAGTTCTGGACTATCGGGTTCGCCCTCCCATTCACAAGTTCTCTGGAAAGATCCTTCGCTTCTATGAAATTGGTATTTTCCAACTGACTCCAAACTCCTTCCTTCACATTTTGAATTACCTGATGGTCTGTGCTGGACAGAAATGGAATCCATCAGTAAATGTTTTCGCACACATCCATCAGCTTAGTCGAAACCACAGATGTAAGTGGGGTTGGTTCAAGATTGAACATGCGAAAGGAAAATGACTATGTTTGACAAGCCTAACAAGGCAAGTCCCTGGAAGACGCAGTTTATTTTCTTTGATATTCCTGGGTTTGGCGAGCTCTCAGATGCTTGAAAAAAGCACTTACATGAGACTTACAACAATGTGCCACCAACTTGAAAGCCCTAGGCAATTGGTGTTAGCAGGCTCCCTCTCCTTACTTTGGAGGAGAAAAGGTAGGTGGGTTACTTTGTCGAAAAGAAAGACCCATCCAAGATTATTCTAGTGGAGTTTTGGAAAAAGGATGCCAAGACTAGAAAACCTAAACCAGAGTAAATTTCCAACTTTTAGGTGCCTTTACATTATTGGTATAGGGATCCGTTGTTCCTGGAGGCCTTCCAACTTGTGGGAGTGAATGACGGTGCTTGAGGTAGTCAGATAGATGTTTGAATCTGTTTAAAACTTTTTTATTCCTTGAAAGACTAACTGTTCTTCCTTCGACTTTGCAAATATTGCACGAGAAAAACCTCCAAGAAAGAAGAAAGGCATGGACGACGTTGAGTATTTTGCTGAACTTAGGCAGAGTCGAATGATGACTCCTGAAGAGAAGAAGAAGGAAAACAAGGTATGCCTTTCGAACAATGTCAATCGTCGATAGTCTTTGTACTATACAAACCTTTCGTCCATCTCTTTTCTCAACTAATTTTTACTTATAGTCGAATCAGGAGATGGGTATTTTAACAACATAGGTAGCCTTCGATCATCTCCTTGTATTCGGCTCCTGTATACTAGACGTCGAATGAGGATAAGGGTATAATTTAAACCCCAAAAGCCTTCGATATTTCCTAATTCGGAGATTCAACCAAATCAAATTTTGTCGAAGGTTGATTTAGTCGAAAAGGGAGAAGTATATTTTACAACAAGGTGAGTTTTGTCGAAACCTCCGTACCTTTGTAAAATACACATCTCCATATTCGACCAGTTTTACTTAGTCGAATCTGTTTGTGTTGAAACCTATGTTTCGATGCAAATTTCAAATCGTAGAGGGAGTTGTGTATTTTACAAAGGAGTATATTTGGTCGAAACCTTCATACCTTTGTAAAATACACATCTCCAGAAATTCGACAGGTTTATTTAGTCGAATATGTTTGTGTAGAAACCTATGTTTCGACGAAAATTTAAATCGAAGAGGGAGTTGTGTATTTTACAAAGAAGTATGTTTGTCGAAACCTCCATACCTTTGTAAAATACACATCTCCAGATTCAACAAGTTTATTTAGTCGAATATGTTTATGTCGAAACCTATGTTTTGACGCAAATTTTGAAACGAAGAGGAGTTGTGTTTACAAAGAAGTATGTTTGGTCAAAACCTTCATACCTTTGTAAATACACATCTCCATATTCGACAAGTTTATTAGTCGAATATTTATGTCGAAACCTATGTTTCGACACAAATTTTGAAACGAAGAGGATTGTGATTTACAAAGAAGTTGTTTGGTCGAAACCTTTACACCCTTGTAAAATACACATCTCCAAATTCGATAAGTTTATTTAGTCGAATATGTTTATGTCGAAACCTATGTTTCGAACACAAATTTTGAAACGAAGAGGGAGTTGTGTATTTGACAAAAAACTATGTTGTCGAAACCTTCATACCTTTGTAAAATACACATCTCCAGATTCGACAAGTTTATTAGTCAAATATGTTATGGGACGCAACCTATGTTTCGACACAAATTTTGAAACGAAGAGGGAGTTGTGTATTTTACAAAGAAGTATGTTTGGTCGAAACCTTCATACCTTTGTAAAATACACATCTCCAGATTTGACAAGTTTATTTAGTCGAATATGTTTAWGTCGAAACCTATGTTTCGACACAAATTTTGAAAGAAGAGAGAGTTGTGTATTTTACAAAGAAGTATGTTTGGTCGAAACCTTCATACCTTTGAAAAATACACATCTCCAGATTCGACAAGTTTATTTAGTCGAATATGTTTATATCGAAACCTATGTTTCGACACAAATTTTGAAATGAAGAGGGAGTTGTGTATTTTACAAAGAAGTATGTTTGGTCAAAACTTTTACACCCTTTTAAAATACACATCTCCTGATTCGACAAGTTTATTTAGTCGAATCTGTTTGTGTCGAAACCTATGTTTTGACGCAAAATTTAAATCGAAGAAGGAGTTGTATATTTTACAAAGGAGTATGTTTGGTCGAAACCTTCATACCTTTGTAAAATACACATCTCCAGATTCGACAGGTTTATTTAGTCGAATCAGAATACACACCTTTCGTGGTACATAGAGATGTTTGCAAAATACACATCTCCTGCTTCGACCCCAGTCTACTTAAGGTCGAAGCACTGCCTTCGTATCTTATGTCTCTTGGTTGCTTTCTTTGAAATTCGTGTAACTGTTTGGTGTTTTCTTTGCAGAAAAGGTCATCAAGACTGGCGAAAAGTAAGGCTGACTAGCAGCCAAGCTCCAAGAAGTCAAAGGGTCCTGATGACCCAAAGAAAAAGAAAAAAAGACGACGAGTCCGGTTGCTCCGTTATTAAACGGAAAGAGAGGGATTTGGCAGCTGGGGATGAGCCGAAGTCCCATAAATCAAAGAAGCAGAAG
The DNA here is from genome assembly GCA_008642245.1 of Bassia scoparia. Lineage (NCBI taxonomy): Eukaryota > Viridiplantae > Streptophyta > Magnoliopsida > Caryophyllales > Amaranthaceae > Bassia > Bassia scoparia. The sequence continues at coordinate 2,687 of SNQN01000037.1, read as the reverse complement.
AGGAAAGACTCTGACGTCGTGGACGTCGAAGATGAAGGTACAAGGGTCAACTTAGACCTTTACAGTTCTACTGATCCGCCCGTGAGGGTGGCGTCAGCTGTCGAAACCTTAAGGGTTTCGGAGGAAGCTAGGAAAAAGAAAAAGAAGAAATCAAGAGGGTCCTCGTCACTTCCTTCTGGTGACGGCGAGAGGGTCGGCCAAGACTCGCTCATTCAGCGAATGAGCGAAGTAGTCCATACCCGTCGGGAGGGTTAGGAGCCGATGGTGGAAAAACATGTAGGCCATCAAGAGGGGGTTATGTCTGATGAGGGTGAACAGGACCCAGAGTGACTCTAAGAGATCGAGGAGTACAAAACTCTGTATCATATCCCCTTCGAACATGCAACAATGGTCGAGAGCTTCGATAAGATGGACCTACAAGCCTTTGCAGATAATCCTGCAATAGACCCTTCACTTCTCATCTCAAATCCAGTGAAGAGGACAACCCCCATCATGTAAAGAAAAATTCCAAATCTGGTCTTAACGAAGGGGTTTTATCGTTTCTTTCGACAAAGGAATGCAGAACTAGAGAGAGAATTGGAGGAGGATGAGAAGATGGATGACGACCACTTGGTTGAGGAAGGCGAGTCGTCCTTGGGTGATTCGAAGAAGTTCAGCTGGAGGGAACGACGAAGCATGATCTCCAAAATCTCTAGTGTTATCCCCAAGGCTTATCGATACACTCTCCAAGGTTGTGACAAAGGCTTTGTTGGACCTTTCTTTGGTCTCTTTGTCAAGGTAAACTTGTAACTTGTGAAGCAATTTGTACTTAGGCATTATATAAAGAACTTCACTAACTCTTTTGACTTCTCTTTGCAGGGCTTAGCTAGGCTGGATACCTTTGTCAAGAAGGCAAGAAAGGACCGTCGAGAGGCCAAAAGGGGCTTCGTTGCTCAGCAAACTACTGAAGAATACATCAAGCAACAGACGGACCTGGTGATTGCCGAGAGGCAATATGCCCAAGACATGATGTCCACTCGTCTTCATGACCTGAACTATTCATATGGCTGGGCTTTGAGGTAAATTTTAAAGGTCAAGAAGGAGAGAGATGACATCAACGAGGCCAAAGAATCCCTCGATGCTGAGATGGATACCAGGGTCGAAGAGGAGGTCAAGAAAAGGCTTGAGGCTGCTTGCAAAGTGAATATTGATGCCTACAAATCTTCTGTTGAGGAAGATCTCAAGGCCAAAGAGGAGAGGGCATCAACGGCAGAGCAAAGCGTAGCGACCTTGACCCAAGAGGTGGCTGATTTAAAACTCGCCAATCGAAAGGCCAAAGCCCAGGGGCTCAAGGATATGCGAGAGATGGTCCGCAAGGCTTGGTCGGAGCTTCCTAAACGTTTGAACTTGATGTGTTTTGACGAACGCATTGACAGGCAGCGCGACGAGGCCATGCATGATGCCCAGAAACATAAAGCTGAACAAGAAGGCAACACTATTGAAGACCTCAGCTCCCTCCTCCAGCTTATCAATGCAACCTCTGGAAGTCGATACCTCTAGTTCTGAAGAGATCGAAGGTTCAGGTTCTTCTTCTGAAGACGATGGTGAAGCTCAACAGGCTAAGGGCGACACCACAGAGTCGAAAGAGGCAAGGCCGAAGGGAAGGACTTGATTGTTGATAATTAATATCTCCTTTTGTTTTTCATTGATCGTCCAAAGTTGTACCTTGAATATTCTCACACTTTCTTTTGCATGTTTGTTGAATATTACCATCCTTTTGAATTTTGACTAAGTGATGTTTTCGYCTTGTCATAAGACAGACGAGTCACTTTAGTCTCTATTATCCGAATATATCAAGCCTTCATAAGGCTTTTGTTGACACAATTGCCAATTTGCCGATTCCTTAGCTTGACAGGTATCGATTCGTTGCTGCTGAAAATTTCAAAATMTTCAAAATCCCAAATAATCCTTGTAAATTTAATAACTTGGCCGTATGTATTGCCCCAAATTTTTGTAAGCAAAAAATCGCCAAAACATAAACTGACTATTATGGCAAAATGTCCAAGATTAAATGAGTGTAGACATTGATTGACTTAAGACCCACGAGGGGTGTTAAGTAAATCAATACATATTGATTGCCCTTAATTTTGGAAATTTTGCCCTTATTTCCTTAGAACATGATTCGTCGAAAAGTTAGCCAAAAATCATGCCTTTGTAAAATTCACAACTCCTTATTCGACAAGTTTACTTAGTCGAACCATTGTGTGTCGAATCTTATATTGCGATCAAAAAGAGGATGTGTATTTTTGTAAAAATACACATCTCCAGTTTCGACTAAACTATTTTCAGTCGAAACCGTATATTTAATAAATTAACTCAACGTTTGAAAAATACACGTCTCCAGATTCGACCTGTATCAATTTTGGCGAATCATAATTAAGCTTTTTAGACAAAATATCCAAGTTTATATAAATCTTAATATTGATTGGCTTAAGACCTTGTAGGGGTGTTAAGTCGATCAATCATACTGATTGCCCTTAAACTTGGGTATTTTGTCTTCAAATTGTCCTTCGACTGCCTATTAGAAGAAATACTTAAGTGAAATGCCCTAAGATAAGGGTCTTTCKACTGTTTTTTAGGAGAAAGACTTAAGTTAAATGCTCTACGATAAGGGTCTTTCGACTTCTTTTTAGGAGAAAGACTTAAGT
>SNQN01000036.1:264214-287444 GCA_008642245.1 Bassia scoparia | reverse complement strand
TTAGAAATAAATACCGTTTGACAGGCTTCCTCCTCTGGTCAATAGGAACGATCTCATTTGGAACTCCCCTACGAAAAACTTTTGCTTTAAAACCAACAGACTTAGCATCGAACTCTTTCTGAGCAGCCAACTCAGCCTCATCTAGCTCCATTGGAGCTGGTTTGTTTGACAAAGAATCAGATTGTGATTGAGATTGTGATTGAGATTGTGATTGAGATTGTGATTGAGATTGAGATTGAGATTGAGATTGAGATTGAGATTGAGATTGAGATTGAGATTGAGATTGAGACCAAATTTTCAAACTCTTCTCAAAATCAAGAACAAGATCTGGATCAAGTTCTTCAACATCCTCACTTGCCCTACTCCTACCTCTACCCCTACCCCTGCTCCTACCCCTACCCCTGCTCCTACCCCTACCCCTACCCCTACCTCGAAACAACTCTGAACCCTCCTGTTTAATAATACCTTCCTTCAATAACCTACGATTATACCAACTCCTAAACCTTCTTTCATCAGCCTTTTTCTTAGATATTTTTAAAAAATCAGCATAGGTAAAATCAGTAGATATAGGAACAACATTTTCATCAACCTYTAACTCTTCAACATCATCATCATCWTCCTCCACATCCTCCACAGTTACTTCATCAAATTTACTAGGCGTAGAACCAACATCATCTTCACCTACTGCTGTTTTACCTTCACCTTGATCAACTGGTTTACTTTAATTTGAGAAGCAACATCTTCACCCATAGCTGGTGTACTTTGAGCAGCACCAGAATCTCCACCAACATCGACAGCAGCAGCAGACACATTGTCATTCTCATTTGCTTGATCACCACCAACATCTTTATCAACATTAGAAACAACATCTGCATAAGCCTTCTTCGCTTTTTCTACAAAAACAATACAAAAAACATAACTCAAACTATGCAGAAATGAATTACAAATGAAAAACATATATACATACATGAAAACACAAGCACAATTACATTTAACAAAACAAAACCCATACTATAATCAACAAACAAACAAAAGAAGTACACAATATTATTTACTTTTATGATTAGATCAACTACTTTTTTAAAATATTCAAACAAAAGAGTAAGCATTCTAAACAAATATGTTAATCTTAATATATCAAAAACTAAAAATAACAGAATTATAACATTGGAAAACTGAAAAAAACACAAAAATAAGCATTTTATAAACTAAAATGTAATCTAACATTCTAAGAGTAAACATAACAAAATTAAACTTGGAAAAAAGTGAAAAACACCAAATCTATAAAAATATAAGCATACAAGTGAAAAAGTAAGTTAATATAATAAAAGTAAGTACAACTTAAATAATGATGATAATAATAACTATAAACTTGATTTATACAACAAACAAAATGAGATACAACAATAACAAGCAACATTGAGCTATCTGAATCAACAACAATCAATACGAAGAATATACTAAATCAACAACAAAATAAAAGTTAAAATAAACAACAGTAGAATAAAACTACTTTTCATCTAAATCAATTACTTTTCCTATACAATATCTATTACTTTCCCATTAAACTTTTATGAGTTTTTTAAAAATAATTAAACTACTTTATTTTGATTTTCAAAACAAAAAAAGTAAGCATTTAAACAAATTAAGTAATATTAGAATTTCAAAAAGTGAACACAAACAAAATTAAGAAAATGAACAACAAATCAATAAATATAAACCCCAAAAAATCTAACTAACAAAAGAACAAAATAAACACAATCTAACAAAATACAACACAACACAGTGAATAAGTAGCTAAATTTTTAAAAGTAAAACAACTTAATAATAACATAATCACAAATTCAAAGTACTGAATTCATATATATTGACAAACACAATCAAAACAACAAAAAACGAACCAAAACTGGAAATTCAAAACCCTAACTGTTCAGAGACATGAATTGCATGTTAACTAACAAAAAGGAACAAAAAAATCACAGATCTAACGAAATTCGAGTATAAAACACTGAAAAGAAGCTATAATTTGTTAAAAAGTAAATACAACTTAAATAATAACATAATCACAATTAAAACTACTGAATTTCATATATATTGAGCAAAGACAATCCAACAACAAACGAAGCAAAATGAAAATTCAAAACCCTAACATAGTTCAAGACATCAATTGAATGTAAACAAAGAAAAGGCAACAAAAAAACACAAATCTAACAAAATTCGAGAAATAAACAGTGAATAAGTAAGCTATAATTTGTTAAAAAGTAATACAACTTAATAATAAATAATCAAAAATTCAAACTACTGAATTTCATATATATTGAGCAACACAAATCGAAACAACAAAAAACGAAGCAAAACTGAAAATTCAAAACCTAACTAGTTCAGAACATGAATTGCATGTTAATTAAGCAGTTCAGAGAAAGTAAACAAATACGAAAACTCACCATGAGAGAAGATGTAACAATCTTCGTTGTTCCCTTACCACAGCCTTTGACGAAAACTTTGAATTTTTTGCTCGTCATTTTGTAATTCAGCAATTTGCGAAACAAACAATGAAATCAAAAACACAAACCGAAATGAAGAATTGTGACAATGAAGAAGAAAGGAGGAGAAAAAATCGAATTGAAAGTAAATGATCAAAACGAAATGAAGAACGAGCAATAAATGATCGCAAGCTAAACTGAAAGAAAGTGGAGAAGGTGGTAGAAATGTCAGAAGTTGAGGGAGTTATGGGAGTTTGAACTGAATATTACAACCAAAATAAACAAAACGGTAAAAAAAACCGCTAAACGGAGTCCGTTATGCGACTTGGGCTCCGTTATGCGCGAGAAAGTGGGCTGCCTTACATATTGAGTACTGGGCTTCGTTATTGGACTAAAAACAAGAGGRCACACCATAAACTTAGAAWGTYGCCTGSCACATATGAATGTTTGMGAAACTTCAATATATATTTGCATTTTAAAATTAAAATTACCAGTTTACACTATTTTTTTTAATCAAGTTATGAATATTTTTTCTATCATTCACACGCATAACCACTTGCTAGTTTTTCAATAATTTAACGTGATACTTTTTTCTAAACTTTGCGTTTGGAGAATAGTTGATGCTTTTAGGGCTTGGTCGTCTTGCAATTTGATCAGTTTGCCAAATTTGCCATATTTGATTGTAGTCATCTTCTTTTTAGAAGGATAACTTGAATCATTATCAAACATCAACTCAATCTCAATTAAATAACATTGTTGGAAAGAAAATAATTGACCTTGATTAAGAGATGTGAGATGCACTTCTTGTCCAAATAGAGTACGACAAACATAATATAGCACACGTGTCACATCCTCATTGGTCATCGAGTAAAAAGGAGGCTGTTGTTTTTCTCTCTCCTATCTCCTATGAACCTCTCCACTCAACCTGGAACAAAGGAGAAATGCGGTGAAGCTAACCTTATACTTCAAGATTTCCTCAATTTCTCCTTTTTAATTTTCAAATAATTTTCTCAAATTTTCAATTCCTTTAATTGGGTTCATATTTTGAAATTAACGGATTGCCCACATCACTTTCGGTAATATTCCTTTCCCCTGTTGTCTTCTCTCAATTTTCAATTTAGGGTTCATGTTGTTTTGAATTGCTGTAATTCAATCGATATTGTGTTGACTTGCTTATAATTGAATACCCGGTTTAATGAATTCGAAGCAATTGCATCATTAATGCTGTATTTTTATTTTTTTTTTGGTCGGTTGTTTAATTGGTATGTGATTATGATTGGAGTTAATTATTGGAGCTGATTAAGTTTTATTATTCATATCATAGCATTTTCTCATGCACCTGAATACTGGGATTTAATTTTGATCAATTCAGACTGGTAATTATGATTTTGGCTATGTTGAAATATTCAAAATTTGTTCTGGGTTGCAAGCTTGCAACTTTCAATGAGCATCATACGACCCAAATTTTATTTTGTTGTTTTGAATGCTTTTTGCCAAATTTGCACTAAGGATTGATTCAGATGTTACCATGTAATTATGTAAATCTAAACATTATCAAATTTCTTATTTTTTAACAAAAAAYACTCAATCTTTGACTTTGTTGCTTTCAGTGTCAACAATTTCATATGGGTGTTGTGAATTGGGATCCTGTGAACTGGTGAGAACTTCATCTGCCAAGTCAATGAGCTCGACTGTTTCGACACCTAAAGGGTTTGTTCCATCATCMAGGTTTGGTGCCAATGAATTCAGTAGTCCTGGAACTTCTGGTCCTTTTGGTCGGGCCCAACCTCAGAATAATGATACTGATGATGCAGAACTGTTGAGTGTCTCTTGGAATCAGGATTATACTTGTTTCGCTGCAGGTACTAATCGTGGTTTCCGGATTTATAATTGTGATCCTTTCAAGGAAACTTTTAGGCGAGATCTCAAGAATGGGGGGTTTGGAGTTGTTGAGATGCTGTTCAGGTGCAACATTTTGGCGCTGGTTGGCGGTGGGATTGATTCGCAATACTCACCAAATAAAGTTATGATCTGGGATGATCATCAAAGTCGGTGCATTGGTGAGTTTTCTTTCAGGTCTGAGGTTCGCGCAGTGAGGTTGAGAAGGGACCGCATTGTTGTTGTCTTAGAGCACAAGGTTTATGTTTATAACTTCTTGGATTTGAAACTGCTTCATCAGATTGAAACTTTGGCAAACCCTAGGGGGTTGTGTTGTCTCTCACACCATGTAAATACCTTTGTCCTAGCCTGCCCTGGTCGACGCAGAGGACAGGTTAGGGTTGAACATTTCGGACTCCATGTTACAAAGATCATAAATGCCCATGAATCTCGTCTGGCATGCTTTGCGTTGACATTGGATGGACTAATTCTTGCAACTGCTAGTACAAAGGGAACACTCATTAGAGTTTTCAATACAATGGATGGTACTTGTTTGCAAGAGGTAAGCTTGCCCTTCTACAATAATGGTGTTAAGATTATGTACCTAAAAWGAATGCTTTGTTAATTATTGTCTATTATATTTAAAACTAACAAATAATATTATATGAGTATTAAACTTCCAATTTTCCAAATTATAGTTGACTGATACTTAAGTGAGATAATATGACATTATGCCCTAGGAAAATAAAGTTGAAGTTGACAGAATGTATGTGTTGGACAGAGTTGTATAATTTCATTAGCTAACAGATGCCAATTCTATCTATTTTGTGATTCTCTTTCAAAATAACACTGTATAAGCTTTAAAGTTTGTAATATGCGAGTTTTTTTTTTTRCRTTTTTTTTTGAGGGGTTTAATTCAAACTTCAAAGCCAATTTTCTTCGTTACTTTTTCTATGGTTAAGCTAATAACCTTTAAGACTCTTTTCAGAGCCTATTACCAGGTATGTTGTTGCATAAGAAAAAAAGAATTGTCTCTCAGCTTCTTTCTTCCTAAACCTTGTGTGCGCATGTGTGCGTACCCTTACTGCTCCTGTGTGTGTAAATCAAGGCATGTGTAATCAGAGCAATTTTACCTGTTAGAACTAAAGTTACCATAATTCTGCTGGAGATGAATGAGTTGTTGAGACTTGAGAACAAACATGATGTATCAAAGTCCTCATTTTGAATTTGGTGAAATTTTAAATTATCAACTGTTGCAATCGATATTAGTCTTTCATTRATGAAACATTCCTTTCCTTCTCCTTGCCAAGAAKATGGCTTTCTGTTTTTAACTGGAAGAGACAATGAAATGAGACAATTTATCTTTTGAGCTTGCGAAGCTGTAAATTAGCAAGCCAAAAATTTAAAACATGACTTGAGCTTTTGAAACTTGAACYTGATTTTAAGGCTAAATTACTATAAGATTCACAATTTATGACCTTTGTCTTTTCRATGAGAGGGAATTTTCAATAGTGGAATGGGTGCTTGTCATTGCATTATACGAATAGTAACTTAGGGTCATCATGCTTCTTAGTCTTTMTTTTTCTTTTTTTCCCCATATTATCCATGAGAAGAACAGTGGAATGGATGTGACGATGCATTATAGTAATTAGGGTTATCATGCATATCAGTCTTTTTTTTTTTTTTTGTATTCTATTATGAAATTTGGTAAAATAACATATGATCGATCACTTTGTGGAGAATAATTTCAAAGCTTAAGATTCAGCACTTCTTATCAAGCTTAAAGCTTTTACCATATTTGAGTAATTGATCTGATTCACATTGGTGTTGGAACTTTCCATACATAATCATTTTTTTTGGTTAAGAGTTGTTTACATGCATATGTGTGAAAGACAAATGATTTTCTTTTGACAGATATGGTAAAAGTTTGATTCTTGAGTGAATAATTTCTAATCTATAGATCGCAAATAATATTGTTCCGGTTTTTGATAATAAATTATACTACTGTATCTAATTTGAGTGTTAATCTGTTATGAGAGCAAGGTTAAATATTAAATGAATAAATACTTGCAACGTATTCTTTCCACATTTATTAAAGATTTCATGTTGCCCATGAAATTCCTGTGTCATGTCTTAAAGTCTGAAGACTATTTTGTGTCTAGTAATTTCAAAGGGTAAAAAGATAAACTAGATGTTGTTTTTACTTCCCATCTTTTTTTTCATTTATATAAAGCTTTAGTTGATTTTATTTATGTATATTTAAAGCTCTTGTGCTAATGCTGCTGTAGTAACTCTTTGTCTGGTTCTATATAGGTCCGTAGAGGAACGGAAAAAGCTGATATATATGGTATTGCCTTTTCTCAAAATGTTCGGTGGTTGGCTGTTTCAAGTGATAGGGGTACTATCCATATATTTAGTCTAAGAGTCCGTGTTGTTGGGGAAGATGAATCAACTCGTCCTAGTTCTAGTCCAGGATTGCTGCATCAGAATTCTTCATCTTCTCTCGAGCCTCTCGTTGCTCATAATGCTGGTTCTAATCCTAGTTTATCACTACCTTTTGTAAAAGGTAAGAGAGCTTATTTCTTTTGTTTTATGGGATTGCTTATTGTTCGCTAATTAATAGTTATACTTCCTCCGTCTCGTTTTAATTGCAACAAACTGAAGATTGCGGACTCCTAGGCAAAAGATGTAAAAGATAATTAGCTAAGCTTAATTGTACTTGGTGTTGCCATAATGCAAGTTGCTAATAAAATGGAGGAGAGAGAAAGTTGAACCCTTTGGGTTATAAACCCATGCACATGGGTTTTTTGGGGGGAAACCACTAAAAACAAAGTGAAATTAATATTTGAGTGGTTGTTATGAAAAGCTAAACATAAAAAAYTGAGGGTAATATAGTAATTTCAATACAATTTTTTAACCCAAAATAGAAAGTTTGAGATTATTGCAATTAATATGATATTTCTAAATATGGTACTTATTGCAATTAAAACGATACGGAGGAAGTATTAACTTTGGATGACCAATATTTTTAAAATATATGTTTATGAGGAATGTCTTCCTTTATTCCTTTTTTTATATARTGAAGTTATTTATTGTTGGGCGTGAAGGAGGATTAGAGGGGTCTGATCTTGTTGTCGAAGCAATTAATCATTTATGGAGGGAAAATTTAGGCCCTTTTGTAGAACATCTACTTTTGTGGACAACCTTTTCTTTTCTTTCTTCTATTCTTTAACTTTTTATATCCTATCATTCAAATGTTTCTGGACATTTGTGATTGTATCTGACTGGAGCCATTTAATTTATTGCCTGAAAATTTTAGAGTGTCAAGCTAGTAGTCATATACTCATTATTAGGTAATTGCCTGTTATAAAGAAGGAAGAGTGAAAGAGGAGAGTTTTAAGACTAGGGGTGATAGCTTCTATGATATTGATTCCATAATTAATTAAGCTCTTGAGTGCTTATACAAAATACTGAAGCAATTAACTACACCATATTTTGCCTTACTGCAGCCACAATGACATGATATTTCTTTCATTTAGTTCATCGATTTTCCTGAATTTTTCTTCTTTGTTTAAAAGAGAAATGTTAATATGTCGTGGGTTAAGCTGTATTGTTGTAATATAATATGTATAGAGGTACCTTCATAGACTAATGATCTTTGATTTTACCTTGTTAAATTTTGCAGGTGTTTTACCAAAATATTTTAGTTCAGAATGGTCATTTGCACGCTTTCACTTGCCTGAGAATACCCAATGCATTGTTGCATTTGGAACCCACAACACTGTCATTGTTGTTGGCTTGGATGGAAGGTATGTAGTAACTTATTMCTTTTTGTTTATGTTGAGTTTATTCCAGATTTTTGAGTGTGATGAAATAGCTGTAGTCGGTAAGCATATCGGACCATTAATGGCCTGATTGATGACAGGTACTAATTGGTGGTATTGGTGCAAATTTAGGTAGAAATTGTGTTGCTGGGAATGGGGTTGTATTCCCATGGACATAGTCGTCAATCYTCATAGTATCCTCGCTATCATCCAWATCMAGTCATTCCCATTACCATCATTTAGTATTGACTATCYAAAGGTTTTTAAGAGTATTAGGTTGTGTTCTTTTGGACTATGAAAATCKATTCAGTTTAGGTTGTCCTATCTAATTGAGTGTAAAAATTTAGTTTGAAATCCATTCAATTCAGTTCCAGTTCAACAGAACTGGACCTTGCTTGAATAATTGCAGATAGCATTTTTCTATGAAACACAGAGTAAACTTAACTTCTTATCGTCAACTTGGTTTTAGAAAGTACTACATATCTCGTGCACCTAGGTGTGATGTGTGAAAGGAAGAGGTCGCATTTGGCGTCCCTGAGCAGGGATATACAGTACCTTGTGCACTTTTTTGTCCAACAAAAGAGAGGAAAATGCTGAATTGCGCTATATTTTTAAATAATAATTGAAAAATATATGCTTTTTGAATTTTGATCTTTCTTGAGGTCTGGGCTTCTATGATTCAAATTCAAGAGAAGGCTTCAATCATTTGTACACTTTGTATTACATTGCTTCAACATGGACTCTAAGTCAGAAGTTTAATCCGAAACCCAGTCTGTCTCTTTTGGAAGTTGCTGTTTATGACCTGTGACAAATTCCACTGGCAAGCCCACTTTGATGTCTTTTGTGACCAGTACGTTGAAAGGAATTAGTTTTTAGAGCTCTTGTCAATCCTCTCTCTCCAATCATCACTTCGATTTCTCCCATTTATTCTCTCTTCATCTTCACGTTCTCTCACCTTCTACTCTTTCCTTTCACCTTTTCTTGTCCTKTTAACTTGGAGCTCTTGTCAATCCTCTCTCTCTCTCTCTCTCCAATCATCACTTCGATTTCTCCCATTTATTCTCTCTTCATCTTCGCGTTCTCTRACCTTCTACTCTTTCCTTTCACCTTTTCTTGTCCTCTTAACTTGTTTTCCCTGTCTTCACCCTGTACAGTGGTTTCCCTTTAACAACTATTTCTGACCTGAACATCTTTTTTTAACCTATTTTGAAGCGTGGTGGCCCTTTAATGCTATGTATTTCACTATTTCATCCATTTTTCCCCTTTAGCATCTATTTCGAGTGATAAAAAATATGAATAGTTTCTAAAATTTTATGTCAATAAAGAACATAGTTGTTAATATAGTTGACTTATAACTTTGTGAACATGCATGATGGCTGGATATCTTAAAAGATGTCAAGTTGTCCTATCTAGATATTTTTTGTGAACATCTCATAGAACATTTATAGTCCTATCAGATGTTCTATGAGATGTTCTATCAGTTGTCCTATCAGATGTTCTATGAGAAAAAATATCTTCACAAACCAACATTTATCAGATAATTAGATAGGTCCTGAAGTGTAGTTAGCTTTTGAGGTTTGCAAAGATTTGGCCACATTGGAACACACTTAACTTCCCCTTTCCCCTTCGTAATAGACCCGATGCAGTATGCGTTGCAGGTAGTGTCTGACAGATGCATCAAACCATCTGTGCCATCGTTGTCACGCCACATCGTAATAATTACTATTATTATCGCCATTTAAAATGCTAGTATTCACGCCCCACCCACCCACTACTACCCCCCATCTGCTGTACTCTGTAAGAGAGGTTGTGGCCTTATGAGTTACTGGTGTAGTATGAGGGTTAGAAAGCTTTCTGATCACTCCATTAACTAATGCACAAAGTSTGGCAAGAAAGGAGAGGGCAGTAGTGCACGTTCAAAATATAAGAAAATCCTCTTGATTTTTATAATCAGAATATTCCTTTGCATATGATTTTTATCTTAGCATATACGAGTCTACAACTTCCCCAGACCTACTGAATACCTGGAGACTGGGGTACCCTTTTGTTTGATTTTGTAATCTGAGTTGAAGCAAATGCTAGTCAACTTTAACTTAGAGTTAAAAGAGTGTTGAATCTTTAAATCTCCTTATTGATGCTTGCCACTGCCTTCAACCTTAAAGACTTTRGTTGTTCCCTGGGAGGGTATCGCTGCTATGTTCTTTGAGTTGATTGTTTTCTACGTGAATGATATAGATGATTTGCACTTTGCAGTTTAAACTTTATTAGACTATTATTTTGTTTAACTGTAGTGTACGGGCAAGTGATAAGTTATCAGTTGAGAAAATTCAGGTTGAAAAATATAGATTATTGAAAACTCTATTGTTTAGGGGAAGGCGATGAATGATGTGTATAAGAGACAGGTTATCAGTTGAGAAAATTCAGGTTGAAAAATATAGATTATTGAAAACTCTATTGTTTAGGGGAAGGCGATGAATCATACACATTCTATGCACTGTATTTTTCAAATTGTGATGAACAAATTTTGTTTGGCAGAGCTCCATACAACTCCAAAAATGCCCACTTGTGCATACTGACTCTCAACTATTTTTAGAACCCCTTTTTCTTTACCTCAGGGTACGCTTCTTGTAAGGAATATACCCAGTTCTTATTGTTGCCCTAGTAGGCTAGTATTAGTCTTAAATTTAAGTGTTATTCCGTCCTTGATGTAACAAAGGGGAAACATCAAATATTCCTTTGTTTCATCCTTTTGAAAACGGACGAAGTAGCTTTAATTACCTAAGCTATGTTAGCAGAAAACATTGCGTAGGTAGTCAATGTATATTATATGATGCCAAAAGATCTAAACAGAAGTTTATACCATTCATGCTTAATTTTGGTTTTTATATAGTATAGAGTAGTTTAATACATTTGAAAGTTGAAATATTTTTTTCCCAGAAACTTGTTGGCACATTTTGGAAACTTTCTGTTTTGGATTCTTGGCACATTTCGCTGACATTTTCCATCCCCTCTTCTGTTTTCTTCGCTCAGCTTCTATAGGTGCAGTTTTGACCCCAACAATGGAGGTGAGATGTCACAGTTGGAATATGTTCGCTTCCTGAAAACAGATAGTAACCCAAGATAGCCTGTCCTGTGTGGAGAAAATAGTTGGACGCCGAATGCCAGTTAATCTCTATCAGTTGTCCGTGATAAATTGTTATCTGTAGATATTGGTACAACTATTGTTTCATGTTTGAAGCTGGGACATAAAAGCTCTCAGCTATTGCTGTACATATTCATGTTCCATCACAATCTCATTGTTTGGTTTAATTTCAGCTAATKTGTAGAAAGATGCGTAATGCAGCAACATGTGTATAGCATTGGTATCTGCATTGCAGCAATCGGTTCTGATTGCTCGGCATAAATATTGCATAACTATGTTTGAACAAATGTTCCAACGGCGTAATTTTATTTTACTTCGTATTTTATTTTCAGGAGTATAATTGCTGAATATATGCTTTAACTGAATTTGGTAAGGCTCTGAAATTTTCGAATTTCCCACAGTGCTTTCTCTGGACTTTTGAAACTCAAGTACTCGACTGCTGTGTAGGTTCTTTTTTTCCTGGAAGCTCATTTAATCATATTTATGGCCCATATAAAATATTCTTTCRGGATTTAATCATTTTTTAACGAGGTAAATGGTGACCAAAAATGACTTATACTATCTTTGGATAACATAAAATGAAAGGAAAAGAAGGAAAGYGAAAAGGAGGGAAACAAGCTCCCTTGTTTGGATAATTTGTCGAGGAAGAGGAGGGGGAGGGAGAGGGAGGGATCCATTTTCTCTCATCTCTTAATGAAGACAATCCCTTTAAAATTGGAGAGATTTGGAGGGAACATAAAACTCATCATTTCCTCCATTTTCCCTCCCTTCCCCTTCCTCCTATTTTTCTCCCCTCACTTTCTCTTCCAATTTGTTATCCAAACATAGCCTTAGGCTATGTTTAGATAACATAAAATGAAAGGAAAGGAATGGAAGAGAATGGGAGAGACAAACTCCCTTGTTTGGATAATATGTTGGGGGAGGGAGCGATTCATTTTCCCTCCTCTTTTAATAAAGACAATCCCTTTAAAATTAAAAAGTTTGGAGACAAAATGGAARTATCATTTCATCCACTTTCTCTTCCTCCTATTTACCTCCCCTTCATTTCCCTTCTAATTCGTTATCCAAACATAACATTGATGGAAAGAAGTTAGAAAGAATTTGAAACATTTGGATTTGCAAGAGAGTGAGGCTTTCGATCGTAGAGAGTAGAAGAGGAAAATCTATGTAGATAACCTCCCGAAATAATCACTTCCGGTTCATGTTAACCGACCCCACATATGAGATTAAAGTTTTAATTGATTGATTGATAAAATACTCCTTCCCATTAATTGAACCACTTATAAAAGGGTAAATTAGTAAACTTTCACTTTAATCTTAACTTTATTCCCACAATCCCACATACAAAAGACGAGATTTTAAAATTTTCAATATTATTCTCACAACATTTTTTTAAAGTGGTAAGGTAGATGATGTGGGTCATTGTATAGATCCTATCTTAAGAATTGTACAATAAGGGAGGGGGAGAATCTCCGGTAAGGCTCGAACCTGACAGACTTGTCGCGTACTTATCAAAAATAACCTATGAAAACTAACTAATGTAGCTAGTGGTAATAGGGTCGAATCCACAAGGAAGCAACAATTAATTATTAATTAATTAAAAGCATCTAGATTAGTAAAAGAGCCTTTGTTTGAGTTATTTTAAGCTACAACTAATTAAAGCAATGAATTAACTATGACTAAAATAAAGGTTCACTATAACAACAAATCAACAATAATTGGGCATCAACAATTCACAATAAGGCACAATCGAATAGGATCAAAGTTCTCTCGAATCGAATGAACCATAGAACTACTCCTAACCGTATCTCTCGACCTAGGATAGTCTCGTTCTACCTATTGACGTAGATCTTGTATTAAGTTTCAATCGCAAGATCTAGAAACTCGTGACTAATCTAATTACGCAATTAAGTCGTGCACTACATAATTGAATAACATGAAGAACAATCAAATAGAAATTCGATAAATTGCCAAAATATGAATAGAATCAAACCCAAAACATGCTAATTATATTCTTATAGATCCCCAATTGCCCTAGAAAAGAAATTACTCAAGCATAACTAAATTAATAAAAACAATAGCAATAATAAACCTAAGAATCATCATGGAAATCRAATGAAAATAATAATAACAATAAACAATAATCAATAGCAAGAAAATAATAAAGAAGAAACTAATGAAAAATACCTTGAATGCTTCAATTGATGGAGAAAAAAAAACTAGGTAATTGAATACTGAATTAATCTAATAATTATCAAAAGTAGTTTACAAATTAGAAAATCTCTCTTTAAATACTCTTGAATTCCCAAGATAGATGTCTTGCTAAAAGTACAATATATCCCTCTAAATAACAGCCCAAAAAAGATATTAAAACCGGTCAAATCGAGTGTGAACCGATCGGATTACATCATACCGATCGGTTCAGATTAAATCGCGGCAGTTTCACTGGGCTATCTTTCGAAGGCCATATCTCYAGCTTTGGRTGTCCGAATTAGGCATATGACCTATCAAATCGAATCTCTCGAAGTCTAGTTTCCAATGCAATTAGAATCACACCAATCCAACATACGAAACATGACTTATGACCAAAAGAGTGAGCATATGTCAAAATCGATGCTTCGCAATGATCATTGTTCGCGTAGCTCCACTCCTAGCTCCTCACTAGTCACTACTCCTTCTAAGGCTCCGTAGTGCTCGCAAATGAGTCCAAAATCACTCCAAATCAATAAAAGCAATCTAAAACMCATTCAAACACTAAACAAACACATTAGTAGTTAAGAGGGCCTTAACAAGGCCAAAAACCATGCAAAATAGCAAGAGAATGGGGAGAAAAATCATATATCAATACAATACATCAGAACCCATACATGACTGAGGTCACAGGAGTCGGGAGGTCGGGAGGCATACCACCAAGCCAACCCTTTTGGTCTTATTATTCTCGCTAACATGTTAAACAAGGGATTAGGACATTTTATTTTATTTTTTTGGTGCAATCGAAAGTTGATTCTACTTTATCATTCTCATCTTCTATTCCTCAAAATCTCATTCTCACATTACAAATAGGAAAAATTGATGCTAATAATCCCTACTTTTAGTCCTCTACATCATTAAGATTTAAGAACATCCATAGGTACTCTCTATCTTCCGTAAAGCGCTTCTCATGGATGTGGTTTTGAAGGATTTGTTTCCTTATCTTAAGAGCTAACATGCCAAAAAATAAAAGGGAGGGACATCTACTGCCTTTCATTTTCTTTTAGATGCACCATTGTGCATTTTTCAGAGAGAAAAATGCTTAAAGTAAGTGTATTGATGAATATTTTCATAAATTAAGTGAAAAAAAGTTATGTAGTCATTACGAAAAAAGAGTGATTGAAGAGAGAATATGTAATCCCCGTAATTTTCAAATTTATATGTAAATATATTTTCTTATAAATATAAATATTTGAAACTTAGAATTTTTATATCTAGTCAAATTAATAAAAATTAAATACAGTGAACTATCTTATAAGAATAACTTATTTTATTTGAATTCTATTATCCTCTGTTTAAATAGTATTTTTATGATAGAAAATCTATCTTATTTATCTATTCAAAATAAAATAAAGTATTTAATTTAAACCAATTTACTAAACCTAAATTAGTTTAAAGGGAAACTTATTATTTTACTCCTTGTTTTATTTACGCATAATATTTTTAAAAAAACCCTAATAAACTACTCTCTCCTTCCTCACGCCTTCTCTCCTCCCTCAAGATCTTTCTCTCACTCCTTCGCCAGACCGCCGTTGGGCTGCCACCGAGCCACTCCTCTCCCTCTTGTTGCTTTGTTTTGGTAAATCCTAAAACATTTTATTCATTATTTTTCGGATTGCTATCAGTCTTAGTATTTTTTTTATTTATTTTTCTTCTTGGTATTAATTTACAAAAATTCTGTCGAGTGTCCACCTTGTGCAAAAAATTCAGAATTTTCCAAGCAGATTTACTATTTTAATAAATTCGTTTTCGAATGGACTTTTTCGGGTTACTGACTCGGTTTTTTATTTTTATTTATTTTTATGTTCATCAATAATTTACTTAAATTTGGATATTCTATATACAGTTATACACTTTGTGTAAAATTTTCATAAATTTTCGTGGAGTTTTAGTATTTTAATAAATTATTACGGAGTACATCAGATTGACAATTTTCGATTACGAAATATGTTTTGTAAAATTAATTAAAAATATTTGGGACAAAAATATATGTTAATTATGATATTTTGAGATTTATTGATAACCCTAATTACCATGATATTATTTTCAGATTTGTTTAAAGAGTTTTAATTGAGTTTTAAGCATCCTAGAATTGATTTTAAAGGTTTTAAAGCATGATTTTGATTAGGGCATATGTTTTACTTAAATTGTGTTTTACTGAAGCATAAAAGAATATATTTTTGTACAAGTTTTGAAGGTTTGAAAGATTCAATTAATGTTGTCCATTTCTAAATTATTGGGCAATTGATGTATTATGAAACATTTGTGGAGTTATGCCCTATATCAATTATAGAAAAACATGTTGTGTGAATTGTTAAGCCATTTGATTATTTTTAATTATTAAAACGAATTTCCGGATTTATCTCTATTATATATGGGAAGGGGYAAGAAGATGGTGTCCCCTCTGAAAAGAGTTTTACACCCTTAATGAAATTTTAAAAATTATTATGTGATTAAAAATTGAAACTGCATTTATTATGTGACTTAATTAGTGGGAAATTTTAAATCAATTAACACTACTCTAAATTGGATTAGAACGTACAATACAACGTAATATACCCRGTGCATGATATTARTTTGAATCTCAAGTCAATTATTTGCGAAACAATTACAATTCAAATAAATTGTATTACTAATWAGRTATAAATATTTTWAAATCCGATGCATATTATATAGCCATTATTAATGAAATACAATTTTCATATGTCAAGCACGCATTGCGTGCAAATAAAAACTAGTTATACATATTCAAAGTGATTTTTAACCATTGAAAAATATAGTTTTTAAGGTTTTAAAGACAAAAATTAATGGTTTATTGTATAAGCATTGAAGTTAATCTTTAAAACATGTTCGAGATTGATTTCTAAAGGTTTTATGCTYTTTCAAGGGAATATATATTGCTATAAATTTGTGTAGGAATCKATAGTAATTGATTTCTATTTGGTTGTAGGAGGAATTCTCCTAGAGTGACTGTTGAAGTGAAAATAATTTGCGGGATTGTTTTCTTTTTAAGGTACGTACTACTTGCGGAATCCTTGATTTATAGTACGTACCTTGAAAACAAAACAATCCCGCAAGTAGTACGTACCTTGATTCCGCAAGTATACATATAAATCAAGGATTCCGCAAGTATACATATAAACAATCAATTAAGGAAAAGTAATAATTATACTTATTAGTACTCATTTGAACTTATATGAACTCCTTGATACTTATCTGAACTAATCTTATTCAGATAAGTATAAATAAGTCACCCATTATTGTCCAATTCTTCTAAAAAAAATATAAAAAGTGTTTCAATTAAGTTTAGGGGTCGTAATATGTTTTCATTAACTAGATTTTGTTACAGTACATTGAATCATAGAGCTTGTTAGTGAGAGTGAGGGATAGTGCAAGTGGTTAAAGTTTTCCGATCCTCCTGGTCCTAGGAGATCCTAAGATCGACTCTCATCCCCGTCATTGCGGCTCTCTTGACACAAAGCAAAAAATAATTAAAAAAATAGAGCTTGTTATTACTAAACTATTAAAACTAATTATTTTGTAAAACTTAATTTTACTATGYTTTTAATAAGCGCTGACAAATTTGTCGTGTTGTGTTTGGGTCATAATATTTTTATGTCAACAATCTCCGACCCTTAACRGTCACATTTAATTTTAGGTCGTCTTTGTGTCAACTCATTTAACCTTTTGTGTCGAAAATATCAAACCTAACTCATTTTTTCAGGTCGTACCCATGTCGTGTTTTTCATGTCATATCAACTTTCGCTTATTTTTCCTTGAGGTGATCATGGATGCATGGACCAACCCAGGTTTGTGTCAGGCTTGTCATGTAAATTGAGGCCCTTTAATCAGCGTTGGGTCAGGCCTAGGTTCGTGCCTAAACTTGTTGCTCAAAGCATGGAATATTATAGCGGGRTTTTTCGGACTGGACCCAAAAAATATTTTTAAAAACATGAACTTTGATTTTATTTCTTCAATTCGAGCACTCCTTGCCAAAATACTTAGCATCAAWGCAACGACAATTCAAGAAAAAAAATGAGGACGGGCTTGAAGGGTCAATTCGTGTATGAACAATTCTAATCTTAAATAGTTGAAAAGAAAATACTATAACTTTGGTTAATTTGATCGTGTTTATTATGTTAAATCTTTTCTTTAAAATGCYTAAAAATTAAATTATTATTTTTATTGCGTTACGGAGTGGYTARAATACAACATGTARTACTCTCCTCTCTTTTTATACKGGCAATTGCGTAGGGATTTATGCAAAAGATGAACAACAGTACTCATAATAATTGATGATAAACCTAATCTAGGAGTATAACACCTACTACCTAGTCACCTAGTTTTGGACTCATGTGCTAGTCTTGACCTAATTGTACTTTTCACTGTCTTGCAAATTAAACTCACTAATTAATCCAATCACTAATAATTAATAATTAATCACTAATCAATAATCAATAATTACTTATCCAAGTAGTGATGTAATGATGTAATAATCTAGGAGTATATTTCCCTATACTTCCTCACTTTTATTTTATTTGAATTTGGTACTATTTACACATTACACTTTTGACTATTGATATTACGTTTTATATGCAAGACAAACATTGTCGAAATTATTTGATTAATTGTAGAAATTGAAAACTTAATTTTTTTTTTCCCGATTATCCTTATCATGGTAAGATGAAATCAAATCTCACTCTGAATTTAATGAGTATCATCTCTCTTCAATTTATCGCGCATATAATAATATTATTGCTAATTTTTCTTTACTTTCGAACAAATTTTACTAAATAGTACAATAATTAATAATTCAATATTGCTAACAAATTAAACATTTTCTATAATGGTATAAATTTTGTAAAACATGCCGAAATTAACGCTAATAGGTGTAATCAATGATCTCTTATTTAACGTCGCAGAAACACTCGTTAGCTTTTTACTTTAATCCATAATTTGACTTCTATTTTTTTTTTTTATCAAAATATACGAGTAATTGATTTTTATTTTTTCCCACCAACTTTCCAACGTTACATGTTATCATTTGATGGAAATTTGTACATCCCAAAATCTACTAAGCAAGAAAATTGAAATTAAAAAATAACAATAATAATAATGTGGCCAATCAAATAAGCAAGCAAGCAATCAATCAATTGGATTGGTGAGTAGTCTAGTCAAGTCAATATTAGTGAAAGACTTCTCTTCTCATCTAGGTTCGACTATTATACGTAGCTTTTCGTTGAGTTGTCTAATCACTTGAACAATTCACATGTATCATGCATGTGAGCTGAGCTTGGTTTTCATGACATTTCTAACTGACTTTCCATATTTATCAAAACTACCAAATAATTATTGCAACATTCGAGCTTCAATTCCATCGGAAAAACCTTCCAACTCCACGATCTTTAGTTTACTTCAACGGATTTTCCCGACATTAGCCCACTTCAACTAACTTCAATTCATCCTTAGGTTTCGTTTGGTAGAGCATAAAACATTTTTCATGAAAGATAATTTTTCTCCCCTCTTCAATTTTACATTGTTTGGTACACAAAGGGCCTGTTTATATTGGCTTATTTTCAGTTCAGTTCCGTTCTGTTCTTAACCCAATTTCCCTCTCTCATAAAATACTCAATTCACTTTAGTTCAGTTCAGTTCAGTTCAGCTCCATTCAGTTCAGTTCAGCTCAATTGATTTCAATTAATGTAAACAGACCCAAAGAAATGTAAATTGATTTTCCATAGGAGTAAATTTTTTTTAGGAAGGAAAACAATTTTCCTCCCACATTTTATACACTCTTCCCTCACTGGTCACTACCTCTTTTCACCCTCTTCATTTTTCCTATTTCCATCATTTCTTTTACATGCAACCAAACAATTGAAATTGTTTCCATGAAAATCATTTTACACAGAAAATATTTTACGTCCAACCAAACGAACCCTAAATTTTCCAAAAAAAATCTTATATCGTACACCTTTCGTAATTTTTTTTTACTAGAAAAATAAAGATTTCGTTAATAAAAAATAGTCAAAAGATACCTACAATCAATATAAGAGAAAACAAAAATTTCAACAAAAATACATAACACAGTATTGGAACTATATACATCGCAGATAAAATTTAAAATAGCCTTAAAAGAAATCTTTATTCAAAGCAATACACCGTTCGTAATTTGATTCTTACAACAATTGATTTTTCAAGAAAGAAATTTAACCATTTAAACGAACAAATTAGTAAAAATAATTTTATTACAATGAATAATTATAGGATGATAAGTTTGTTATATTAAGATTATTTTGATTAATTTTCCCGTAAACCTTGTTAAATCTCTTCTTTAACCACGTGAAAAGTCAATTATTCCAAGAATTGCGTAAGAAATGGAGTATAAATGTCATTTCTCCTAAAATTCTTTTTCCCTCCCCTATTTTGTCTATTTATTAGTAACTTCAGAAATTAATATTTTTTTGACAGAGAAGAGATAATTTAATTAAATAATAGTCATACGACATTCACAACAAAATAGATCAATAAACCATAAATTTAAAGAAAAGATCATGATTTTTATAATCAAAAGCATAACTAATTTACAACTTTGACATAGCTTATATTCCACCGCTTCAAGTTTGACGTTAACAACGATTTTCGATGTCGATGCATCTTTCCAAGTCGAAACCTCTGCAATCTGTGTTGAGGTTTTGATCGAAAAATTGATGACAAATCCTAAACCCATAAGAATCTAAATCATCTTCCCAATCATTATAATCACTCTAAGGCAAAATCGTCAACTGCCCACATTTTGTCAAAGTTTAGAAACAACTACCCACTTTGTTTTTTTTTTAAAAACAACTACCTACTTTTTACGTTTTCTTTGCGAACCACTACCTCTTGACAAAAATTCACTAACACCGTTAACTCTCGTCCATCCAACCACCACGAACCACCATCCAATGCCACTAACCACCCAACCACCACTTGAAACACCACAATCATCGGCGCCATTCCGTCATCCATGACAGCCACCGCAACGACTCTCACTCACTACTCCACTTGCTCGCTTCTCTCCCTCACTCCCTTCTATCCCTCAGTCGTGGTGGTGGTGTTGTGTTGTTGTCTCGCCAATGGTATCCACATCATTCACGCACCATGGCAAACACCAAGCTATCCCCAATTTCGAAAATTACCACCACTAATTCATATGGGATTTCCATGGAACAAAGGGAGTAATTGGTTTGAATTTGTTAAGTTCACTATTAGGAATTAAATCAATATAATTATGTCAATTAGATTAAGTAATGATGTTGTCATTAGTCTAGCTAAATTGACGTATCTTGTTGAGCAATACTCTAGAGTTAGTTTTCAATTTCCTAAGTTCTAGTGCTTCTCACTGATTATGCTCAACTAACTCTATTATATATAGACTTGTATATACTTGTAATAATATACGCTCAATATTCTTCTTCTCCGATTATTATTCATCTTCTCTAAATCTATTATTCACATGTATTTGTAGATGTCTTATAAGTTAATTATAACTTTCTACAAGTAATCTATCGATAACTACATACTGAGTACTAAGGTGTCGTTTGGTTGAACACTTGAACGTGGGAATTGCTAAGAGCACCCACAATGGCTAAAGAAAAAGACTAGCTTGCCAATAACTAAAAATGCAAGCTACAAGCTAACCCATTGTGGGGAAAGTGAACTTTTTTGCTTGACTTGAGTTTGTAGCTCAACAAAGCTATTAACTTGCAAATATATTTTATCTTTCAATATTGTTAATGGACGCCCCAAGGCTTAGATAAGAACTAAATACTCCCTCCGTCTCGCAATTCTCGCAACACTTGAATATTTTATCTCTAAAAAATAATAGCAAGAGTTGCAACGAGACGGAGGGAGTACATTTCTTAAATGGTATAAATTTTGAAATGTTTGCCAAAATCACGCGTCATTCGATGTAATTAATGTTTATAATAATTTAATATTTTCATTTTTAGGTCTCTTATCTAATGTCCTGGGGGCGCTCGTTAGGTCTCTTATCTAATGTCCTGGGGGCGCTCGTTAGCTTTTGCTTTTATCTTTTTTTTTATTATGGTATTAACTGCATATTTGTAAACCTTAGACTTTAAAAATAATAAAAATTGGATATGGGATCAATTTTAAACTACAAGGATTGTAGTTTAACATTGTGGGTAGATGTTGCTTGAAAACCTTGTAGCTTAAAAATATGACATGACACACAAAGCTACAATGATTGCAACTCATTCATAGTGGATGCTCTAATTCCTTGAAATTTATATTCTCATGTAATAGAAATTCCTAGGATGTGCTAAATTCCTAAGAAATTAAAGTCTCCCAAAATAATTAAATTCCCCCATTTTGTGGGAAGTGAAACTTCCTAGAAATTTTACTTCCCATCAATTTGTCAACTAAACAACACGAGAATTTTAACTTCCTAGAATTTTAATTCTTAGGAACTCAACTTCCCATAGTTTTTTTTTTTTGTAAACCAAACATCTCCTAAAACAAAACCAAGAATAACACATGTCACATCTTAGTTACGGAGTAAATTTTTTCCCCCACTTTTTATCTACCACCGTAAATATAGTGAAATTTGTAAAATTTAAAAAAAAAAAAACTTTAATGAAGAAACAATATCAACAAATATAATTAACATTTTAGCTTGCTAAAAAAAATATTAAGTATTGTATAAAAGCAATTCTCGTGAACATTTTCAGATAAATCTGTACTCTAAGAAATATTATTAGTAATAATATTTCTTAGAGTACAAATTTATCTTAAAATGATGTTTACAAGAATTGGTTTTATACAATAATTAGTATTTTTTTAGCATGCTAAAATGTTAATTATATTTGTAAAGTTTTTTTAAAAAAATTTACAAATTTCACTATATTTACGGTGGTAGACAAAAAGTGGGGAAAAAAAATTTAACTAAGGGTCTGTTTACATTATCTTAATTTTAATTCAGTTCAGTTTTATTCAGTTCAGTTCAGTTTTTAACCCAATTTCTCTCACACATAAAATATTCAATTTAGTTCAGCTCAGCTCCATTCAGTTCAGTTCAACTCCATTCACTTCAGTTGATTTCAGTTAATATAAACAAGCCCTAAGATGTGACATGTGTTATTCTTGGTTTTGTTTTAGGAGATGTTTGGTTTACAAAAAAAACTATGGGAAGTTGAGTTTCTAGGAATTAAAATTCTCATGTTGTTTGGTTGGCAAATTGATGGGAAGTAAAATTTCTAGGAAGTTCCACTTCCCACAAAATGGGGAAATTTAATTATTTAGGGAGACTTTAATTTCTTAGGAATTTAGCACATCCTAGAAATTTCTATTACACGAGAATGAAAGAATGATTAGCCGTGAATTATTATTGATAATTAACGCCATATTTATACAAGTATAACCTAGGTTAAACTATACAAAGATATGATAAACACAAAGATATTCTAGCTAAAATAATTAATTAATTTACAAAACTAATTAATTTATTTACTCAAAGATATATCGGCTATCACACCCCCGCAGTTGAAACGGGAGGTTCGCGGACGTTGAGACTGTCTCGAAAATCGTCAAACAAAACCTTAGGCAGACTCTTCGTGAAAATGTCCGCAATCTGATACCGAGAAGGAACATGT